>CAUYPK010101665.1:0-13727 GCA_963574355.1 Loris lydekkerianus | reverse complement strand
AGTGGCTCAGTCTGGGGCCCTAGACAATGCCCAAAGTTCTCCGCACTCCTGCTCAAGCTCTCCCTAAGGCAGTTCAACTGAGTGCGAAGTCCAAAAACACCAAAACAGTTCACAGGTAAGGCCTTTCCAGTTTGCAGTCTCGCTGCTGCTGTACTTACAGCTGCTGGCGGGATTAGATCAATCGAACACACACAACCACTTGCCAGTTTTCCACTGTTTTTGTCCTCCTCTTGGGGTCCAGAAATCTCTCACTGACTCCCTGTATCCTCAAAGTGATAATTATAGGCAGATCCCACCAGCCAGAGATGCCTGAAGTCTTATTTCCCCAGACTCATGGTGCCCAGTTGCAGGGAAGCTGTTACTCGGCTGCTGTCTTGCTCTGACTCCCTGTGATGAAGATTCTTATACTGGGAACCCCAGCATCCACTTTCCCTCTTCTAATAGTACCCTATATATCCTTTCAGGAACCAGCACTCCCCACCCCCTCCACCCTTTCTTAGTCACGTGATTTGGGAAGACAGTTTCAGCCCATCAGTATATCCCACCTACCCGGTACAATGATTGACCCAAGGATGGGCACAAGTAGCCAAAAAAGATCCATGAGATATTAGAAGATGTTTGCAAAAGTTCTTGAGAAAGAAAAGCCTTCTGCTAGAAACAATGTTTGGTTCAGGAATGGATACATGTAGCCAATTCATGAGATACTAGAACTTGTTTGTGGAATTTCTTGGGAAACAATAGCATCCTCTCTCTTCCACAAGGACTAGGAGAAGGAACTGTCCCTCAATCCTCAGACAGTCTGATAGGAAGAACTACGACAACCATTTTATAGCCACACATATGTGATCCTGGAGCCCAAGGAGGTACAAAGTACGTGGATCCTTGATGATATCAGTTGTGCTGCTAGAATAAAGCCACCTTATATGTTCATGCACTTCTGGACTTTCAGTTACCCTGGGCAATAAATTCTCCTTATTGCTTAAGTGTGAATTGGCTTTTATGTCATTTGTAACATAAAGAGTCCTCACACCCCAACCCGCCTTCAAAATCCATCTCCAAATGACCCCCTGGCCCCAGAACTTACTCTCCTTCTCCCAGTACCTCCAGCTATTGCTTAATGAGAATTCTCCTAAAAGACTCTTGGGAAGAATTCTCCCATTCCTTCCTCTGGCTTAAACCCCTTTATTCTTGGATAATCTTTCCAGCTCCACCCCCTTTACCAGTGATCACCATGAACAAGGATGATGTTTGGGTTGAGGGGATGCAATGAAAGGGAAGGTGCACTGGATTGGGAGTCAGGAAACCTATGTCTCAATCCTGTTTGTAACCTTCAGCTACTACATGACTTAAGCTAAGTACCATATCCTCTCAATGTTTTTATCTGACAAGTGAAATTTGGGACAAAATTTGGGAGTTTTAAGTCATGTTCTTTGAGATCCCAGGGTTCTAAATGGCTGTCTTCAAAGCCCCTGCAGGAATAGAGAGATCAACTAAAGAAGTAATGGTCACCCACTCCCCTTCTCAGTTCCAACAAAAGCTGCTTAATGAAAAGAGAAAGTGATAGTTAAGAGATTATAGTAATCAACAAGGCTGTTGACCAAGAAATTCTGGTTCCTTTTCCAGGTACATGGTAGGTAGGATTACTCTTCTTCACTCTCTTGAATTTAGGTATATCCATTTACTTGTTTTAACTAATGAAATGTGAATGTAAGTGATATATGCTACTTCCAGGCAAAAACTTTAAAAGAGATCATGTAATTCAGCATATTCCTCTTTTTCCTGCTATGGTGATCATGAAAACATGTCAACATGACTCCATTAACCTACTTCCCTGAAAAGCTCTGAAGCTTTGATGAGTAAAAACACCACCCCCACTCCATCCTGCCACTATGCCTTTATCACACTACATGAATGAGAAATAAAGTTATGTTAAGACTCTATGGTTTGGGGTTATCTGTTACTAGGGCAATGCTTATTCTAGTCTGACTGATCTAGGCCCTCCCCAGTCTTAGGGTAGCTACCAGTTATTAAATTCTATATAAATTCAAATTTAAGTGTTAGCCCTTTATACATTTCAACTCATTTAACCCTGGCCGCACTCCCATGCAGAAATCTTATTAGCATACCTATTTACAGAGGAGCAAACTGGGGCCTCAAGAGGTTAAATATATTGCCCTGGTTCACTTAGCCAATATGAGGCATGGTCAGGACCCAAACTCAACCAATAATAATAATTGCTTTTATCACATATAGAAATGGAACCCAGTAGTGTCCTGCAACCAGCTTGTACCAGCTTATGAGACCCGACTGTGAGCTTCTCTTCCCCAGTTCACATTCATGAAAATCATACTTGAAATCATAGCTTGAAATTGACCGCAGTGATATGCATACCATGTGAATTAGCAAATGCTACAATTCAGGGCTTTTCCATGGGAGTTCTAATTCACTAAACATGTTCAGGGAAATTCCTAGAAGCTTGACTAGGATACCTTGGGGTTCCCTAAGGAGTTTTTCATTAACAAGAAAGAATCTTCGGTGAGACTAGCACCAAGCACTGGAATGACAAGTTGAGTTGTTAAGAGAAAAAAGAGGAGGTGCTCTGCAGGAAGGCTAAAAAAATGCTATGAGAGCAAGAGGAAGGAAAAAAAATCCAGTGGGGGAAAGAAAGGCCTTCCAGGAAGGATAGTCTTTAATCTTTGGAGCACACATTTTGTTAAGCCTGCATAATTCATGAAACACAAAAAAATCCTGAGGACAGCTGAAGTTCAGGGCAGAAGATCAAGTTGACAAGATTGGCTTTGGGGTAGAACAGGCATGTGGGGACTAGGCTGCCGGAACTGACCTATATTTCTCTGTGTTTACACTTCAGCAGGCACTGTCGCTGCTCATCCATCACCCCAACCGGGTTACAACTGCAGTCCAGCTTTCCCAAGGGGCCTTTACAGCCTGGAACCAAAAGAATGGCTATTACACTGGGTTCTAGTTGCTGTTCTCACACGTCCAGACCACTGTATTCATTCTTGGGAGGATAGTGATAGTCATTCTGCTGCTTATAGGCAGGATGACCTTGGGCAAGTAACCTTACCTCTTTTAGCCTCAGTTTGGTATTCTGTAAAGTGGGGCTGAAAAGACCTCCTAACTCATAGGGCTGTGAATACACAGTGTCTGGAACACGGTAAGTGCTTAATAAATGGTGGCTATCAACTTGTATTACTACAAGGAATAATAATTATAACTAACGGTGCCAAAAACATTTTGAGAGCTTAACTTAGAGTAAATCCTTTAATTCTCACTGTAAGCTTATGAGAATGGTGCCATTATTGACCCATTTTCTAGATGGAGAAACCAAGGCACGAGAAAGAGTATCATTTGCCCAAAGTCACAGTGAGTGGTGAAGTCAACCAGTTACTAAGTGCCAAGCAGCTTATAAACATTATCTCATCCCCATTTATATGACTTTGAGAGTTAGGGATTGTGGCTCCTATTTTAAAGATGAAGAAACTGTGGCTCAGAGAGTTAAATTAACTAACCCTAGGACACTAGGGTGGTAAGCAACAAAGTGGGAATTCAAGCCTAAGTTAGCTTGTCTCTTAGTGCTCATTTTGTTCAACTATCCTTCATTCCCAGTAATAAAAGCAGCCACCCTTATTAAGCTAATTAACATTTTTTTGATACTTAAGATATGCAAGACATTAGCCTAAGCACTCTGCGGGCATCCTCCTATATATTATCTCAACAGTCCCAGGATGTGAGTATACATTCCCATTTGACAGAGTAGAAAACTGAGGCACAGAGAGGTTTGTACTTGTCCAAGTTCGCACAGCTAGAAAGAGGCAGAATGGGTTGGGAGTCCAGGTGTTTAGACTCCAGACTTTCCTCACTTTACCTGGATAGTCTGTGGAGCTATGGTGTCTCCTGAACAAACCTCAATCTGAGTGAAAATCTCACGTTCTCTCATTGCCTTTGACCAACATCTGAGTTTGCTGAGGGTGATTGGGAGGTGGTACTCAGAACTCCATAGAGAAGGGCAGGTGGTTGAGGGATGGGCTATGTTGGGGCTTAAACATGATGGGCAGAAAGCTAGACCAATGGCCAGCAGGCTGAGACAGCTCTTTTATCTTGGGTATTACTCCCTCTCCCATCTTCCCTAGATGTAATCTCAGAAACATCCCAGGTGTATCCTGGAGGTGATGGGACTGCCAGTTAAAGGAGTTTGGGGGTGGGGAAGGCCCTCAGTCTCCTTGGAGACCAAGTGAATCTCCCTGCCCTCCAGCCACCCTTCTCCCATTACAGAGGACAGCAGGGACCCAGACTGGGGACAGACAGGCAGGGAAATGTTCCTCCCTGGATTTCTAGGCTAGAAAGATTTATTAAAGCAGAACCTTCTGAAATGACAAAATAAAGGTCGGAGGCTGCTGGATGGATGGACTTGCAGGCAAAGTCTAATAGAGTGAAGACAGGAGCTGGAGGAACATTTGGCTCCATTAACATCACCCAAACACCTCTGTGGGAAGGCTGCCTGGGGGTGGCTCAGAGGATTTTATATCTCCTGTAGACACCAGCTGAATTACAATGTGGGGAAAAAGTCAGTCCTACAGGGAGCTCACCCTCTGGAACCTCCAGACATGTTCAGGATGACAGCTGGTGACTGCCACATCTCTTCCTTGTTTATGTGGCATGCATCAGCCTGGTGCCTACATGAAACCTTGAGGTTCCTCGTGGGGCCTGTGGGGCACTGAAAGATCTCACCCCTGTATGCCTTCCCAGCTTCATCCCACACTTGTCCTGCATTGTTCTAGAAATGTTGCTACATGCAGGTTCCTGACTACTGCCACCCACTGATTCTCCTCTCCTGGGCACAGCTCCCTTGCCTAGAATGCCCTTTCCCCGTCCCCTCTCATCCACCGCTTTCACCCGGAGGACCCTGTCCCCCTTTACAGTTCTCCCCAGGTGTTCTGTGCTTGCCTTCCTCCCTCAGTGCTGGGTTCGGAGTTGTATTAGTCTCCTAGAACCTCTACAACCAATCACCACATACTGCTGGCTTAAAACAACTGCAGTTTATTCTTTTCCAGTTCCAGATGCTAGAAGTCTGCAACCAGGATGTCCACAGGGCTGTGTTCCCTCGAAGGCTCTAGGAAAGACTCTTGCTTTCTTTATCCTAGCTGCCAACAATCCCTGGCTTTCTGCAGCCTGTAGCTATATCATTCCAATCTCTGCTTCTGTCTTCAGGTGGCTGTCATCCTCTCCGTGTCCTTGGGACTTCTCACTCTTACAAAGATACTGGTCACTGGATTTAGGATCCACCTTTATCCAGTATGACCTCATCTTCACTAATTACATCTGCAAAGACCCTATTTCTTGATAAGGTCACATTCTGAGGTTTCTAGATGGTAGGTGTATATTGTTCAACCCAGTACAACCAGCTTATAGATAGTATACAGGCTGTGAAGATTAAGTTCAAAGAGAAATTGGTTCTCTGAGGCAGGCAGAATAACAAAGAAAAGATATTTCATTCTCAGAAAACTGCTTAAGCAAACACCCAAAGGTAGGGAGCCAGTGACTCCCATGAAACTTCTCCAACAGGCTCAAGCTTGTACTTGATTATGTCTTTTGTCAAGGCCCTTTGACTCCTCCCATTTGCTTGAGCCACTTAAAACAATCTGGCAGCAGAAGAGAAATATTCAACACCTTTAAACAGAATCAATCTGACAATAAAACTGAAAGCAACAACCTGTCACTTTCAAAGAATAAGCCAACAAGTTTCTCAAGAAGCACTCTATTCTAGCAATAACATTGGACTAGTAAACTGCTCGCTTTTCTTATGTTCTCTCTTCCTCGTTTGTCCATTTCAATAATAATAATGAATATCAAGTCATGTTTGGGAGTATTAAATACCCTTGGAGCCCACGCAATTGGAGAGCAGTTATATTATTAATTCCAAAAGGCAAGGGGGGAAACAATGAAACCTAAAGCAGAAGAAAGTCATGGAGTCAGATACTTATGTCGTTACTTACTGACTTGTGACTTAGTGACCTCTTGAGCCTCAAGTTTCACATCTGTGAAATGGGGACAATAATTGGAACACCATTTCAGGGTTTTTTTTGCAGATTAACTGATATAATGAATGTATGTACCATGTCTGGTAAAAATGAAAGCATAAATAAATGCTAGCTGGTGAGCTTTATTAAATAAATTGTTTTCAGTAATCAATAATTATTGTCAATAATTATATTGTTATTGTAATTCCAAAACATGACATGTTTGTATTGTAAAATAAAGCAAATAAACACCTAATTTCTTGTCACTGGGAATCAAGGTTTTCAGTTTAAGAGAGATTTAAATATGCAATCAAAGGAAAAACACGGTACCCTCAATTTGAATGAGAAATATCACTATGAATTTTGATGTAAAATCATGAGGTATTTTCTCCTAAAACACATCTGCATTTCCTAACTGTCCTCCTAAGATGCCTGGAACCTATAGCTAATCCAAGAGCAACAAATATCCTCAGCACCTAGATTATGGTCTCAAAAACCATTTTCCCATTCCAAGAAACCAGAGCTCCTTGCAAAAATGGCTGACTCTGGCTTTGAGCAGAAAATGTATACGATGAGTGGAATGTAGACAAGCTGTTAATATTTTAGGGTCTTTTCCAAAGGACAGCCAACTTCAATAGTCTTCCACTAGCCAAAGATGAGCATCAACAAAAATAATAATGCAATGGACTTGAGCACATCCAAAATGTTAATGATCCATGAATTCACAATGGTTTAAAAAAACTAATTCAGTTGTTTAACTTGTCACTTTTCAATGCTATAAAGGACGTTCTGATTAGCTCTATGCTACAGATGAAGAAACTGAGACTCAATCTTTCATCCAAAATCATGCAGCTTAAACATGGGGGAGATGGAATTCCAAACCAGGCCTGTGGCATTGCAAAATATATTGTAGAAAGTACTTGATGAAGTTTAACTTTCCCTTTGCTAACCCCACCACATCTGGGCTAATGGGAAAGTATACAGAAAATGGTGACAATGAAGACCTATTAAAATTTTATCCTGCTGTCTCTTATTCCCTGGTTACGAGCAACAGATGTTCGAGGTTGAGTATGTAGCATGATATATATGTGAAATGATAATGATAAACCAATTATGACCACTCTTGTGAAAATGATAAACCAATTATGACCACTCTTGTGATAAACCAATTAAGACCACACCCATAAAATGCTCTTTGGTTTCAAAGTGGTAACAAACAAGATGGTCTTAAGGTGCTTTCTGATTCATGTTGACACCTTTTTACCCCCTTAGACCAAATTTTCTTAAAGAGTAGTCTAGAGATCATTTTTACCCATCACCTAGGGTACTGTTTAAAAATGAAGATTCATAGGCCCCCATCTCACAGGATCTCTCGTGGACAAGGCCCTGTAATTAGTATTTTTAGCAAGTTCCCTGGGAGGGATATTAGAACATTACAATTTTAACAGCATTATTCCTCACTCTCCTCATCTGGAAACACCTTCCTCGCTGACTTCTCTGCCTCCATTCCCTCCATTCAGCTTGCGCTTCACTACACTGAGTGATCTCACGCTTCACCCCTGCTGCATCAATGGTTTCCCAGTGTCCTTAGGACAGAGTCCATACATTTTAGCTCTTTAATGACTTGTTCAGCACCATCCTGTACACTTCCTGCACCCACAGTCATGGGGAATTCTTGACCTTCTTCGTGTTTACTTATCACTCACTCTAACCCTACCATTGTCTGTCTCTCCAAATCCTATATCCTTCAAATGCCCTTTTGGATTCACCTCCTCTTGGTCATCCTTGGTGCTTCTGGCTAAGTCAACTCCTGTATCTCTCTGACAGCACATCAGAAGACACTTAGTAACTGGGAGGTGATGGCCTGTTACCTCACCCCATTGGGAGTCCCTGGGGAACAGAGTCTGTGTCTTTTTCACCATTGTATCTCCATCACCTGGTACAGTTTATACCACACTATAGGCTTTGCAGGGCTTATAAAATGAGTGAGTGAATGAGTGAAGAAGTGATAGCCTCCTCCTAATTCTCATTCCATCAGATAATTAGTTCACACTTCTGCCACCCATCCTCTGAACTCTTCCTACCTTCCTTCAGTCCATCACCAATAATGACTTTTTGCACAGTGCTCCATTGACTCAAGGCTGTGATCTTAGCAAGGGAGGTAAAGGGTGTGATGTTTTGTCTTCCAAGTACTGCCCTCTAGCCTAAATAATGACTTGCTCTTCTATGGCACTTAAGAGTTTACGAACTCCTTCAATAAAGATGAACTTACCACATCCCCGAAAATCAGGCAAAGTTATTCTTAGTACTCCCAGGATGGAAGTGAGTATGTTCATGTGGACAACTCAGAGTGTCTGCCCCATTCACAGCACCATTCTGGCAGCCCTCGCTGAAGAATTGACCACAAGTAGCCACTCATGTTGTATTCTAAGAGCCTAACTCTTGGCCACAGTTGACTGGACCAGGTCTGGAGACTTGATTTAAGTGAGCCAATTAGGTTCTCTCTTGAGAATTTGAATGGGAAAAGAAAGGAGACTTCCTTGAAGGTCATTTTTGGCATTGGAGAATCCTATGAGCTGAACCAGTGTGCAAAGAAAAGCAGAGAGAAACTGATGGTCTCAGAAAGAGAAGGAGAGAAAAAATCATCTTCTTGACTTCTGATCTTGATACAGTACTCCGGTGGAGTTTCTTATCAAAACAAGCTGAGTCCTGACCTCGAGTTCAGGAGTGCCTTTATTGTCCTTATAATAAATCCTCCATTTCACTAGAGTTAGTTTGTATAGGATTTTCTTCCTTGTAAACAAGCCTTGACCCAGACCTAGCCTTAAACAGAAGGACGAATACCAGGCTAGAAATGGAAGATCTTAGTGACTTTGCCACTGAGTGACTACATCATCATTTTCTCTCTCTGAACTTCAGTTTTCACCTATAAATCAGTGGCATTGATGATAATTGGAGCTGTGTAATTACTAAGTAAATTAACTTGTCCTAATTCCCTGTAATAGTGGGAAATTCAAGCATCATTATGGGGAACCAATGAGAGTTACTAAGAAGAAATTGAGCACCTTTCAAACAGAAGTCACTTCATACAGAAAGCCTCCTAGGAGTGGAGCCTGGAGATAGGAGGGAGAGTTCAATGGCTTTGAACACACCCTACCCAGAAGTCACCAGCTTCTAAGAGAGCCCAGACTGGAGAGAAAGCCCCAGTCACTCCACAGGGGGTGGGGGTGGGGTAAGGGAGCATCTCCCTATGGCTCCATCTCTAGCATCACTTTCTCCCTCTAGTTCTGTAAGCTCCAAGGACAGGGATGGTGTCTGTCCTGCGAATAGCTCCATATTTCCATAGGGTGCAAAGGCCTGGTGCAGGGTAAGTGAATGAACATCTCCATGTTTCACTAGGTCCATCTATTGGTCTCTGTGGTCTCTATCTCAGTTTTGACTTCTGTCTCTGCCTATCTTTTATGTCTTTTTCTGTGTGTTGTGAGTGCTATCCCTCTCCTTTCCCTTTATCTCTCTCCCATCTCCTTCTCTGTCTCTCCCTCTCTGTCTCCTGGTCCTCTGTGTCTCTCTCTCTCTGCTTCACTACCTCTCTCCTCCCCACCCTACATCATCATAACACACACACAGCCCCAGAGCTCTCCCTCACACACTTCCCTTTGTCTTGATCTCTCTCCCGTTGCCTAGTAACTGGCCCCCACCAGCTCCGTGGAAACCATAGCAACCAGCAGCCAGAAGATGCAGTCATTTGTCTCCCTTTTGTCCCTTGCATTTCCAGGCATCCGTGCACGTGGACGTTCCAATTACAGGTACTCTGGAGGGAATGTCTTTGTCCGCAGCCCATTCATGGTGGAGCTGGCTCCTGGTGAGAAGCTCCTCACACTGCCTGCTGCACAAAGGCCTTTGTGCCTCCTCCTGGGAGCCCTCCTCCACCCCCCACTGTGCTCAAGGACAAACAAGGATCTCCAAACTCATGCTGAAACACCTTGCACTCTGGCAGCGGGGATGGGGGAGCAGTGCCCAGTAGATGGATAGAGATACTGACTCAACAACCCCCAGAAGGGAATCCATAGGCCAGAAGCACAGAGGGTAAGGAGTGTAGTGTCACTGCACAGGCTGTGTCTTTGCCCCTGCTGACTGAGTGACCTCTGGTCTCTGACCTTCTGTCCACTCCTCCAGCCCTGAGGCTGTTCTCAAGCCACAGAGCCTTTGCACAGGCTGTTCCTTCTGGCTCAGCTCTTCCTTCCAGCTTTCAGCACTGAACTGGACCTTCAACCCCAGTTCCACCTTCCCGTCCTGAGTGAAGCCTTCCTTGCTCACCCTTCTAATCCCCTGCATTGGCTCCCACAGCTCCCTCTGTTATGCCTGCCATTCATGCAATTATAGCTATTTCTTTTTTTTTGTTTGCAGTGTTTGGCCAAGGCTGGGTTTGAAGCCATCACCTCTGGTATATGGGGCTGGTGCCCTACTCCTTTGAGCCACAGGCACCACCCTTATATCTATGTCTTGAATGGTGTGTTTGTTTCCAAGGGCTGCTGACACATTACCACAAACTAGGAGGCTTAAAACAACAGACATGTATTGTCTCACAGTTCTAGAGGCTAGAAGTTGGAAATCAAGGTGTGCAGTGCTCCCTGTAAAAACCCTAGAGAGGAGGATGCATCATTCCATTCTCTGCCTCCAAGGTCAATAGCTTTCTCCCTGAGTCTCTCAGTCCAAATTTCCCTCCTTTTATAAGGACACCAGTCATTGGATTGGGGTTAATTCTAATCTAGGATGGCTTCACCTTAACTTGCTTCTGTCTATAATCATGTTACCAAATAAGGTCACATTCTGAGGCTCCAGGTGGAAATGAAATTGTAGGGGAGGGAGCACTATTCACCCCAGTATCGATGGTTATAAGTCTAGTTTTCTCTAGACTTATAAGCCTTGTGACCTCACCACAAACCTTTGTTCACAAGTCTGGCCCTCAGCTAAGAGATTGGTCAATATTTAGTGAATGAATGAGCAAGTGAGAGTTGCTTCACCTCCGTGAGACTTTGTAGTCCTTGTCCATAAAATGGGAATAATAACATCACTTCAAAAGATCATTGAGGAAGAATCAACACGTGGCACATAGAGAATGTTCAAAAGTCAGTAACCATGTGCGTTAGCTTCCTGTAACTGCTGGAACAACAAATCCCCATGGATTCCAGGGCTTAAACCCACAGAAATTTATTCTCTCGCAGTTCTGGAGGCTGGAAATGCAGAATTAATGTGTCAACATGACCGTGTTTGCTCCCAAGACTCCAGGGAAGAATCCCTTCTTGCCTCTTTCAGCTTCTGTGGTTCCAGGCATTCTGTGGCTTGGGCTGCATCACCCTGACCTCTACCTCCATCTTCACATGGCCTCTTCCCTGTTCTGTGCCTTCTCCTTATAAAGATATTTACCATTGCATTCAGGCCCCCTCAGATAATCCAGGATGACCTCAATTCAAGATCCTTAATTACACCTACAAAGACCCTTTCTTCAAGTAAAATTAGATTCACTGCTTCCAAGGATTTGACCCGGACATGTCTTTGTGTGAGGGGTGGGGAAGACCCTTCAACTGCCTGTCATGATTATTATTTCTATAATTAAGGTGCAAGCTCTGGTTGCTGACAATTTATATTCAATCAATATTTATGAAGGACAAGTAATTGCAGTTCTGAAATACACTAATTTTTATTCGATTCTCACAATGACCCTGAGAAGGTAAATGCTACTGTTTCCATTTTTTTAGAGTTGAAGCAAATAGGGGAGGAGAAGTGAGATGATTTCACAAACCTGAGAACAGGGCAGAGTCCTCAAATGCACCTGGCCCCCACCTGAGCCCAGTGTGGGCGCCAGCTGTTCCCCTGCATGAAGACCTCTCTTTCTTCTGCCTTCATTGGCTAGACCTGACTCATCTTCTCTGAAGCTGTTTGTCCCTTCTTGAGGAAGCTCCTCTGACACATAGAACAGTGTTAGGGCTCCTTCCCTGGTTTCCAAGGCTTCTGCTACTTTTCACTTCATGTCTATTTGTGTCTCCTCAGTCTGAATTGTGAACTTCCTGAAAGTAAGGACTGAGACTTGTTCAATATTCCACCATCACAGCTTAGCAAGGAACCTGTCCTAGAGATGGTATTGTCATACACTTATTCAACTGGAACATATCAGTACTTATTATATTATTGCTATGACTTGTTATTTAATTGAGATGCATGTCCTACAGAAATTCTATCTTAGAGAAAGCTGGCGGATACTTATTCCTTGGAGTCAAGTAATTCAAAGTTTAAAGACTGGGTAATTGGCAAAAACCCACTGTCATTTAATAGAAATCAAGAGATTCAAGAGTATAGGCCAATGCTTACCAAACATTAATGTGCGCACAAGTTACCCAGAGACTTGTTAAAAGTGTACCTCTTGATTTAGTCGGGCTGTGGCGGGGACTGTGATTCTGTAGCTACAAACTCACAGGTGATGCTGGAAACACACCTGAGAAGCAAGGTTGCAGGAGATGTGAGCAAGAAGTCAAAGATGATGAGTTCAGTTTGCAAATGCTGAGTCTGAGTTGCAGAAGTGATTCTCCAATGAATCTTTCAAAGAGGTGGTAGCAACACAGGGCTAGGCCTTGGACAGTGGTTAGGGACTATAATTTCCAATGCAGTATACATCATATAGGCACATCATTGATGAGCATATGTGTGAGCAAGGAAGAAACAAATAGATATTTGGGAAATATCCACAACTGGGGGAAGGAAAAAGAGAAATGAAGATGCAGTCAAAGAGAGAGAAACCAGTATGGTGCAGTTACAGGACAGTCAATTGCTGCAGAGGATGAGGACAATAAGTTTGCTAATGGAATTTATGACTTTGAAGGTCACTGGTGACCTTGAAAAAAGGTTTTCCTACCATTGGGAGGGTGGGCCAGACACTGTTGGTCCCTGTCCCATATGACTTTGGGCCGTGAAAATTCACCTGCAGCTGCAGAACTGCCCCATGCAGAAGTTTTCCACCTTGAACACCTATGTTTATTTTTCTGCCCAGCCTGAAGACTTTCTCTAGCTCTAGAAGAGCTTCCTTGGCCTCAGATATTCTCAACTCAGATATGTGGGGGAGTTAATATCCCCTGGCGCTACTCTCAACTGTTACAGTATGGGAGTGGATAGATAAATACCCCAGTTTCTCAGTCCTCTGAGGAGATAAATGGTTCTGAAGCATGTTTTCTCAGCAGAATTAAGCTCATTGCCCACAGCAATAATCCACTCAGCAACACACATTTTATCAGGTTTCCCACTTCTCCATCTCACTTTTCCATTCCTCATTTATTCTTCCTGGGATCACCTCCCTAATAAGTAATTCTCACATAAGTTTTTGTCTGTTTGGGGGGAAACTCACACTAACACAAGTCAGTAGCCATGTTGCAAGAGTTCAAGTCAGAAACAAGTACATGAAACAAGTGCATTATAACAAGCATGGAAGGCATTTTATTTTATTTTTTATTAAATCATAACTGTGTACATTAATGTGATCATGGGGCACCATACACTGGTTTTATAGACCGTTTGACACATTTTCATCATACTGGTTAACATAGCCTTCCTGGTATTTTCTTAGTTATTGTGTTAAGACATTTACATTCTACATTTACTAAGTTTCACATGTACCCTTGTAAGATGCACCGCAGGTGT
>CAUYPK010101664.1:0-17454 GCA_963574355.1 Loris lydekkerianus | reverse complement strand
GGTGCATTGTGGTTGGGTGCATAAATATTAATAATTGAGATCTCATCATATTGAGTATTACCTTTAACAAATATGAAGTGTCCATCCTTATCCTTAATCATTTTGGTTGGTTTAAAGCCTATTGCATCTGCGAACAGGATTGCTATGTCTACTTTTTTCTGCTTTCCATTTGCCTGGAATATAGATGAACATCCCTTCACCTTGAGTCTATATTTGTCTTTTAATGTAAGATGAGATTCTTGGATGCAGCAGATATCTGGCTTGAGATTTTGTATCCAGTCAGCCAAACTGTGCCTCTTTAGGGGACAATTTAAACCATTCACATTAATTGAGAATATTGATAAGCCTTTCGAGAGTCCGGTGGACATTTTTAATCCTTTTAAATGTTAGAACGTAATTGTCAGTGTGATAGCACAAGGAGGTGAGGCTCTGGGGAGGTGATTAAGTCACAGGGTGGAGCCTTTATGAATAGGATTAATACCTGTGTAAAGGTGGTGAAAATGTTCTTCCCTTCTGTCCCTTTTGACCGTCCCCTCTTCCATCCTCTGAGGATACAGCAAGAAGACCTTCAACAGACTCCAAACACCAGGGTCTTAATCTTGTAATGGATAGTTTCAGAAGAAATAAATTTCTATTGTTTACAAATTACTCAGTCTCAGGTATTTTGTTGTAGCAGCACAAATGGAGACAACATCCATAAATGAGCGTTGTTGTCCTCAGAACTAGATGGTCAGAGACACAGAGATAAGCACTGAACACAATGATTATTATGAGAGGGAGACCAAGGCTCGCTCAGGCCATTGGTAACTTCTCACATTTATTGGGTGTTTTTATACACAGCACTATTCAAAAGAAAAAAAAAAAGGTATAGAAATAGAAAAAGGAACATATAATGGTAAAATCATAAAGACTGCTAAAAAATTCTTTGTTCAGCACACATGGTGCTAGACACATACATAGTTAGTTCTAAATCAAGAGCCCTTTGCTCAACACTTTGCTGAAGGCTTAACCGCAATGGCTTCTAGCTGTCTGTTTTGATTGATTAGTTTCTTAAAATTTAAGAAAGAATAATTTGCTAAAAGGAGAATAGAGCAGAGTACTTCTTCCCATAACCTCCACAGGTGCCCAGCCACTGGCGGCAACCGTGCGAAGCCCTCTGGTAACTTTCCTTTCTGTGAACATCTAACTGATTTTTCTTACTAGCCCAGGCATGTCCACAAAGAAAAAAGTTTTTCCATCTTAGGGCAACGTTCCTCGGGGAGCACATGAGGCCATGTCACTTGCTTTGGTTGGGGGCCAGTACCTCTCCAAATGAGTTACTGTGTAAACCCATGAGAACTGTGACTGAACATACAAGGCCTGACAATTAAGTTTGTGAACTCCTTCTAGACAAAGTACCACATACCTCACTGCTGAATAGCACAAAGATCATCTTCAAAGCGCTTCCCTTGGGAAGCTATACATCTATGCCAGTGCCTAGTCCATTCTTCAAAGAAATTTTGGAACTCTTTTTCTGAAATGACTGCCAGAGCTGTCATCACATTACACTTATGTCCAAATGTCATCAAAACATCAACCTTTCAATATTTCCTTTATCTTGGGGTAAAGAAAAAAAAAGTCATTGGGGGCCAGGTCAGATGAACAAGGAGGATGTTTTAATACAATTTATCTGTTTGCTGGCTAAAGAGTCCCTCACAGACATTGCTGTGTGAGCTGGCGCATTGTGCTGATGCAAGAGCCATGAGTTGTTGGCCACGATTTTCAATTAAGATTTTCCTAGATGTTTCTTGGTCTTCTGTGCTTCTCACAGTCAGCCAAAGACTGTGTGACACACAATCCAACAAGTTTTTGCAATGTTTCCATCAGTTCTGCTCATTACTAGCTGCCTTAGCCTCTCTTCATCAGTGATGCTTTCTCTCTCCTCAGAAAAACATTTAATCCATTTGTATACTGCTGTCTTTTAATGGCATTATCCCTATAAACTTGGACTAACTTGTTCCTGATTTCACTTCCGCTCTTGCCAAGTTTAGCAAGAAACTTAATGTTTATTTGTTGCATTCATTGAAGCTCTGACATTCTTTCAGTGGCCCAGAAAAACATGCAGCAAAAATGATGATGCCATTTAGCAAGACAAAGCTGCACGTGGACACAAGCACAGTTCTGAGATCCTGATACACCAGCGAACCCTCACTCTATCGGTAGAGTACCATGGCATCACAGCTCACAGCAATCTCCAACTCTTTTGCCTCAGCCACCCGAGTAGCTGGGACTACAGGTGCCCACCACAATGCTCAGCTATTTTTTGTTGCAGTTGCCACTGCTATTTTTTAGCTCGCTGGAGCCAAGTTTGGTATATGGGGCCTGCACGCTGCCCAACACCAACCAACTCTTACTGTGTTGTCTTCACAGTGCTAACAATGCAAATGCACTGTGTGACAAGGTCTGGGACTTAACTGTCCAACTCTTATAAAGGTATTTGCACATTACTTATTGTGGTTGCTGTTATTCATTTCAATTTAACTTCACAGAAGGTGAAGGTGAGCCACAGAAAAGTTAACAATGGGTTCAATGTCAGCCAGCTCCTAAGTGTGAAGCCAGGGTAGGATCCCAGACCACCAACTCTCCTGATGGTGTTGCATGAGTCTCCTGAGAGGAAGTGACTCTTGGAGGGGACAGGCAGATTAGGGGAGCGTACAGGGGCCCATGATGAAGAGTGGGGTCTGGAAGCTGCACTGGAACCACCCCAAGTACAAAGGAACATTTAAGAGAAGAACTAGATGTCTGAAATGCTAAAAATGAGAGATGATAAACACTGGGACTAGACAAAAGAAAGATTATCCCAACCTGATTTAAAAGCTAAACATATGAAAGTATAAACCAATGGCAGTGAGAGAGAAGTCCGTGAGGACATGGAAACTGGGAAGAAGAGAGGAAAGACAGTGAAGACTCTGTGGGCTGGGTGCTGAGTGCGGTGGTTTGTAAGTCTGCTCCCGGGAAGATCCCAATGCCTGGGAGGAGAGTGCTTATCAAGATGTACTGTACTCTTTTTGCATGTGTTTTTGTCTGTTCCCATTCAACACCTTCTCTAAGACAAAATATTGTGTCACCGCATCCTTCTAATATCATGTCTGTGGTGCCAGCTGTAATGACCTTTCACATGGCACGTTCCACCTGTGATTACCGAGTGCTCTATGATACTGCAAGGCACACAGACATCACACAGCCAGTTTAGGAGTGAGGAACACTTCCACATGGCTTCAGTAACTAGCCCCACTCAAGTGAGATACATGATTAGGAGATGAAAGAGCCAGAACCGCAGCCTCCGTTTTCTGGCTCTCAGCCCTGTGCTCTGCTGGACGGTATTCATGCTGGGCAGCTCCCAGCCAGTTTTCTTGCACAAGTACACTAATTCATCTACGCCCACTGATACACTTTCTGCACCTCTTCTGTGGTCTGTGTATTAGGTCAGAATTTCTTCCATATTGTCAGTGTTATTTACACATTGTCATTTCCTTTTAATTCTGTTATACTGCATTTCAACATGTAAAAGGCTGAAAATCATTTCAGTGGAAGGCTATTATACTTCTTAGTGTGTACTAGCTATGCATTTTAAAGTATGAAATCTCTTATTTTTATCTGGATTTTTAATAGCATATAATTTTTTCCCCAGAAATGCAATATGATTAGGCAAGAATGATCAGATAAAAAGATTTCCTAATTTGATAGGCAATAATATTATCAGATTTTAATATTAGGAACATTCTGACATTAAGTTGGTTCTTTCTTAGATAATTTTGAAGAAATACTTTTTATAACAACTTAAATTTCCTTTTAGTTTTGCTAAAAAAAAATTCAGCAAGTTGGTTGCTTGTTGTGTCTTCTGAAAAATAACTTCTAATAACAGATGTTCTTGTAAGTCCATCAGGATTTCTCATAATGTATCTTCTATACCAAAGAAAGATAAACCGGCAATTATTTGGGAAGTCACCGAAAAGGTTTTGTTTTGTGTGTGTGTTTATATAATAAATAAGAACTATTTTGTTGAGTCACTGCTAAGAAAGCAATAAAGTATTTCAAGACAAGCTGAGCTAAGAGATGTTCAGAGTAAGTCAGAGTAACTGAAACTGAATTATTTCCCCCCCACCCTCCCGATATTCTTCTCTTGAACTCCAGGTCCCTCCATAGTTTTCAATGAATGCTAAATGCCAATTTATATTAATTGCATGAGAATCCAAGCTGATCCTTCATACCAAAAAAAAAAATAAAAAATAAAAAAGAGAGAGAGAAACTGAGACTTTTGAAAATGGATACTTTATGATTTATGCTTTGAATCTGTTTCATATATCTCATGACTGATTTTTATTATAATGAAAAGATATTATGCTACATAAAAATACTTAAAGGTCCCCTCTGGCTGTAAAAGGCAGAGCAATCCAATTACCGGTAAAAGGTTAATTAGCCCCACACTAATTAATCGGTGTGGGTCTGGGCCCTGTCACCTCCATGTCCCTCCTACCACTGGACGCTTCAGCTGCTCATTAAGCTACACCCCAAGGAGTCCACCAGGGTGGGCATGAAGAAAAAGCATGAAGAATCCACTGGGCTTTGTGCTCGCTCGCTGCTGCAGGCAGGGATTTAAGTGTGAAGAGTAGAGGTTAGTGCTGTTGGAGCAAGTGAAGTTTGGGATTTACTGGCCCATATACAGTCTTCCCTAAACACAAAGCATATCAGGCGATCAAACCTATGCCCATTAAAAACCGAGCTAAAATCACGTTTTGTATTATAAACTTCACAAGAAACGCTACCAAGTACCATTTTTATTACTAGTTATAATCTCTATTATAAACAACTAAAAATGTATATGCTTTTCCAAAAGGATTAATTTTTTAGAAGTCACTGAATACACTTTATAGAATTATTGGAAGCCAAGGTTAATAAACACACACTCTTCAGGTACATGGCAAGAAGAGAAGAATCCTAAACAGTATGCATCGACTTTATCTCTTTCTCCTAAAAATATTTTACCCCCAAATGATTCGTGCGTAGGAGAAAAATATGAGGGAGGCAACCTTTCACCCCAAACTCTTCATTTCACACACCACCTCTCTCTTCTCTGTTTCTCAGAACTGAAGGACAACATTTATTATAACCGAAGAGAATCACTAATAGTGAGAGAACAAAGTAATTTTCAGTACTGGGAACATTACAGAGAAAAAAAAGGCCAATAATAAAATCACATTTATATCCCTTTTTAGGGCCTAATCGTTGTTAGGGCCAAAAAAAAAATCCACTCTGCCATTATTTTTAATCAAACTATTTGTTTCTGTTTCTTTTCTTCTTCCCTCCTGTAATTCTACTTTCTATAAGAATGTGATGGCTTTTGGATGATGGTTCTCTCTCTCTCTCTTTTTTCTTCTCCCCTCCCCTCTCTGTTTCAACTTCATCCATCTTTCCTATGTTGTCTTTTTAATTTATTTCTAATTTATGGATTCTCTGCAATAAACAGCTCCATAATGAATAGTAGGGGACTCATCCCTGCCAATCTAGGACTAAATATAATCAGGTGAGCCCCTTGCTTGAGTTGGGCTGTAGACTGGATGCTCATGTCCTACCAAAATCCACACAAACCCTAATCCCCACTGTAATGACAGGAGGAGGCAGGGGGCTCTTTGGAGGGTGATTAGATTACTGCGAGCGCATTTTGATGGGATTAGTGCCCTTACGAGAAGAAATATAGGAGTGTTTGCTTCTCTCTGTTCTCTGCCATGTCAGGATAAAACAAGAAAACCCCATCTGCAAACCAGGAAACAGCCATCACCAAACACCAGATCTGCCAATGACTTCTCAGCCTCCACAACCATGAGAAACAAATAGTTTAGGCCACCCAGTCTGATTTTCTGTTAAAGCATCTAGAATTAAGACATGGCCCAACACTGATTGCTACAGACCCAGGAACTAAGCAAGTAAGCACAAGAGATAAGTTGACTTGTCCGAGTTTGCAATAAGTTGGTAGTCTTCAAAATAAATTACAGAAGAACCTCTGTAAGTTGACCACCCACGGGACTGGTCAACATGTCTAGTCTATAAAAGACAGGAGGTGGTCAACTAGGAGGGTCTACTGTATTAGGCAACACAGAAAATGTATGTGTCTAATCAGTGTAAAACTCAAGTGATAATTTGGAACCACTGCATACTGTAAAAAAGATCTCCCCTCAAAAATAATCATGAACAACAAATAAATGTCTCTTAAGAGAAGTAAAAACAGTGGATGTTTTCTTATCTAATTACATATTTAACACAGAGCTATAAGACAGCATCCTAATTTGAAAAATAGAAATTTGAAATGGCTCAAAATCCAAACCTTTCTGAGCACCAACACAAGGGGGATCTCATTTCCTGAGCCAGCCCCATCAGAGGGAGTAAATGTGTCTTTCCATGCACATCTGACACACTCCCCGCTCCTGTGCATTACTCACTGTGCTTTTGTGCTTATTCCCTGCTCTGTGCTATAAAGATATTGTTGAAAATGTCAAAAAATTCTACAAATACCCCTATGAGCAAGAGTGATAAGAAAAGGAGGGAGCATTTATATTTGGATACAGCCCAGAAAGTCAAGCTGCTAGAGAAACTGGCCGGCAGAGCACATGTGAAGCATCTTACAGCAGCATGTGGAGTTGGAATGACGACTGTGTATAACCTGAAGAAATGGAAGGAAACTATTGTGATTCTATGCTGAAATGGTAAAGAGAAATTAATGAAAAACAGGAAAACACTGCATGAACCTGAAAATGAAGATCTCTATCCTGAGCCAAAAGAGCAACTCTGTCAGCATCATAATAAACATATACCACTAATGGTAAGCTGATTCCGAAACAAGCAAAGATCTTTAACAACAAATTGAATATTGAAAGGAGTTGTGAATATTCAACAGGCTGGTTACAAAACTTTAAGAAAAGACACAGCACTAAATTTGTAAAGATTCATGGTGACAAAGCATTTGCTGATCACAAAGTAGAGAAGAAATTCATTATTGAGTTTGCCAAGACCACCACTGATGAAAACTGATGCCAGAACAAGTCTTTCGTGTTGATGAAACATTACTTTTTTGGCCTTATTGCCCCACCAAGGCACTGACTACAGCTGATGAGACGGCCCCCACAGGAATAAAGAATGCCAACGAAAGAACCGTGGGCTGGGATACGCCAATGCAGCAGGCATGCTTTTGCAAATTTGCCATGGTAGGCAAAAGCTTGTGTCCTTGCTTTTTTAAAGGAATGAACTTCTTACTGGTCCACTATTATGCTAACAAAAGGACATGAATCACCAGGGACATCTTCTGTGACTGGCTTCATAAACATTTGGTACCACTGGCTCAAGCTCACTTCCGGGAAGCTGGATTGAATGACAACTGCAAGATTTTTTTATTCCATGTCAACTGTTCTGCTCACTCTATTGCTGAACTTCTCAAAAATTAAAGTGTATGCCATGTACTTTCCTCCACATGTGACACCATTAATTCAGCCATGTGACCAGGATAACCTTAAATCAATGAAGATTAAATATAAACACACTTTCTTGGGCAGCATGCTTGTAGCAGTGAACGTGAAGCATGGCTGCAGAGAGTTCAACAAAGGAGCTGAGCATGGAGGATGCTGCTGCTGCTGCCAGTGCTTGGAGCAAGGTGACTAAAAGACAATTGTGCCTACCTGATGTGACCTCTGTCTGGCCTGCAACTATATGATGATGGTGAACAGGAAGTGGCTTTGAAGGGTTGCATATGTGCAAGTGAGAAAAACAGGATCTCTACCCTCCCTACACATGGAAAAATATACCTTTGGGATCCATCAGTGAGCCAGATGAAGAGCACATTGAAGAATTTTGTAACATCAACAATGAGGCTCCCATTGTATACTCATTGAGCAATGGTGAAATAGTTGAAATGGCTCCAAATCAAAGTGACGGTGGAAATGATCTTTATCTTTTTAACACTGCAGAAAAAGTACCTCTAGACAACATGGTAAAAGCGTGATGGGCTTACTGAACGATGAGAGCGCAGCAACGCACGTCCTTAACAGAAAAGAGATCATGTCAGCTTATAAAATGTTAAGGAGCCAGATGACTCTGGAGAAAACATTTTAAAAAGCAATCGTGAAGAATGCCTCTTCATCCCTAGAGGGCCCACACTAAGCTTCTCATGTTTTTTTCACCCAACAAACAATAAAATAACAGCATACAATAACCTTTTACAAAACACGGCATTGGAGGTGGAGAGGGAACACCTGCCCTTGTTTGTTGTTGCTGTTAACAACTGAGATGGGTATTCTGGGGACACTACTGGGATGCTCAGTTACTAGGAACATATCATATTTTTTTCACTGTATTAATGGTATGTCACGCTTTACTGTTAAGTATTTATGTGTGAATAAGTGTAAGAAAATGATTGCTTATCGGTAGCATATAAATTGATGATGATGCCAAATAACCACAGAGTGTCCTCGTGGGTGGCCAAGACTGACACCTTGGTCTTCTGATAGTTTAATGTACACAAATTTTGTTTCATGCACAAAATTTTTTAAAAAGTGTCTAAAATTATCTTCAACCTATATGAGTTACATATATGTGAATCATAAATGGATTTCATTTTTAGACTTGGGTCCCAGTTCCAAGATATATAATTATGCATATCCAAAAATCAGACAAAAATCCAAAATCTTGAAACACTTCTGGTCTCAAGAATTTCAGGTAAGGGATACACATCCTGTATGTATAAGCTATGGAGGACATAAAACTAATCAGGGGTAAGTTCTTAAATATTACAGCTTTCTCTCTAAATCAAACATATTCCCCACTGACTATGTAGCCACATGTCATCGCCAGGGGCCATCCAGCAAATCCATGGTCTCGCATTTTCCTTGGACCCTGGGTGGTTCTTGAGTCATCACATCGCACTGAGGGAGGTGGGAAAAAGCAATATTTAGTCAGGCGCTCCAATGACGAGGAAGAAACTAGAACTTCCAGGAATTCATATTTACATTTTCAAAACAACCAATGTGAAGATAAACAGTATCATGCCTTTGCTATACATTCTGAAGTGTCTAGCCTTAGGCTAAATTTTAGATATAAAATACAATGCACTGCAATTTATGTAAGCTCCTGTCTCATAACCTGGACATCTTCTGTGATATGCAATGATTCTTCTCCTCCGGATGAATTAAATGCAAAACCACCCTCCATCCTTCACTTTAATTTTTTTCCAACTAAAGAAAATGTAGTGGGTTAAATCCTGTTTCCTCAGATGCATGTCCATCTAGAACCTCAGAATGTGACCCTATTTAGAATAAGAGTTTCTGCAGATGTAATTAGTTAAGGATCTTGACATGAAATTACTGGATCTAGGTCAGGCCAAAATACAATGATTGTTACCTTTGCAATAAAAGCACACAGAGAACCAGAAGGTGGCCACAGGAAGGCAAGGCAGAGGCTGCAGGGATGCTTCCACAAGCTGAGGGATGCGGGAGGTGCCGGAAGCTGGCAGGGATAAGGAAGGACTCTTCACCCGGACACTTCAGAGGAGCCCCCCAGCCCTGCTGATGCCTCCATTTCAGAATTCTGGACTCCAGTGATGTGAGACAATAGATTTATGTTTTAAGTCACCATGTTTGTTCTAGAAAGCTAACAGTGCAGGGAAAGGCATTGAGGGCAAAGCAAACAGGAACAGGGTTGATGAACTCAAGGAGCTGGGAAGAAGGAAAGCTGGAATCCGTTATGGCTGGGAGTACGGTGCATGGAGGCACAGAGAAGGACAGAGGAAAGGTGCCCAGGAGGGCTGCTGTCTCAGCACTCCATAAAGCCAGTGATTCTCACACAGTGTCCAACACCCATTCAGAGAAGACCCAAAGTCCTGGGGGGCAGAGTGAGGAGAGCTCTGGCAGCCGCCTGCCTTACAAACCCAGCTGCAGGCACTGTGCTCTGGCAGCAGGAACGGGTTAAGACTCTAATACTCTCACCAACCCCCTGTCAAGTGTTGTGTTGGCATTTTAAGAGTCCCTCGGTGTTCAGGAGCACTAAATAAATTAGCCAAGATTACCCAGGGGGTTTCCAAACAGGCACCAGTCTTCTACTGTCAAAATCTGCATAAAAACCACGTGAGGTACCAACCAGAACAGATTTCCACCATCCTAGACCTCTGGATTCAGGACGTGTATGGGCAGGCCCTGGCGATCTGCATTTTGTATCATCTCCCTAGTGACTCTCAAGAGTGTAGTCCAGTTGGGAATCTGGAGCTAGGGCCAGAGCCGGACTGGACTCCTTCTTGGCTTCTCCATCTCAGCTCAAATCCTTCTACTCTTTGTGGACGCACGAAGGCGTCTGGTACTCGAGACCTGCACGCCCTGCAGCCTCTGCTCACGGTGGCAGTTAGGGACACAGGGAGTCCTACTACACCTCTGAGTGGACTGACCCAGAGGCACGGGGGAAAGACAAGAATACCCAACACAGTTAGGCATCAGGGATGCTGAAAAGCCTACGGGAACCAAGAGTCCTCTCTGTTCTCAGGACTACAACCTGAGAATGGCATTGAAAAACATTAAATCAAATTAGCACCCAAGGCTACAAAGGAAAACCAGTTTACTCATACGCAGACAGGAGAAAGATTTAATGTGTCATGTAAACTTTTCTAATGGATTATAACAACTATAAAAGAAAACATATTGTACAATAAATATATAGAGAGAGCATATAACCAGTTGTTTGTGTCAGACATTTACAAACTACCAATATCCAATGTGGCATCAATTATATCTTTATAGGGCATATCTCCAAATTAACATATAAATAGTAATACTTCTGTGTGCCCAAAGGCATATGATATTTATAAGCCTTGCTTGTGCTGAGTAGTTTTATATACAATGTTTGGAGCTGCACAAAGTGAAGCCAAGGTAGAAAACAGGTTTTCAGTCAAGTGAACAACTGACGAACTGCTTTACTGCGCCAGGTTTTACAATCTCGACTCTCGGGCCTTTTGTAACATGGGTAACGAAGATAAGCTCACACACAGGGGTGCTTAGTTAGTCTCATGTTCAGGCTTAACGAATCCATAAAGGGGGAATGACTTTGCAAATATAATTAAATTGATTTTAAGATCCCTTGAGGAGAGAAAGAAACAAAACTAGGACAGAGAACCTGCTAGAACTATTTGTAGGACACTAAGCCTTCTGGGGTAAAAAATCAATGGAAATCTGGAGTAAATCTGTTTCACATGTTTTGAAAGCAATGTATGTAATACAAAAAAATCATACGGACAAGCATCCATTTAACTGAGGCCAATTATCACTTCCACCCAAATATATTACATGTGGGATATATCTCTGTCTCCATCTATCTACACGTACGTGCACACACTGACACTAACTTTGTCACATTTGCTTTCTAATTGAAATGTGTTATGGAAAATTTGTTGTCTTTTAATTATTTGCAAAGATTATAAAGTAAAGTAAATATATTACTAGATAAAATTAATGAAAATAGTTGAAGAGGGCTTTATTTATAATTCTCTAAATGCATGTATAAAACATAACATACACTCAAGTGTTTCTGATCATATATAACAGATTTGATTTATGCTGTTTCGAGGGATAAAAAGGTTAACAAAAAAACTAGGAAGTCACTAAAACAACATCATGTGATCAACCCCCAAAAAGCCAGGCAGTAAATGTTATTTTTTTCCCCTGAAGCTATATAATTGGTTCTGAAATCCACATAGAAAAATATATATGAAAAATTATCTAGAAAAGTTCTAGAAAGAAGAGTAATGAGAGAGAATAGCCAGGGAAGACATTAACCACAGCATAAAGCCTCGGGGTCAGCCTCCTCTGACATGGAGCACGAACACAGACTCAACGAAGGCAAAAAAACACAACGTTAGAAGGATAGCAAGAACTTTTGGAAATAAGGTATAGGCTAAACACAGCATCTCCAATCACTGAGAGAAGATAAACTATTTAATAATGGATAGCTATTTGGAAAAAGGTAACACTGGATCCACATTGACCCTGTACACAAAAAATTCTCCCCTGCACAAACGTCATACCTACACATATGCATATTCACATAACAAATCAGTCCTAACAGCAAATATGGACACATTCTGTATCTTGAATGTAGGGACAGCTGTTGGAAATGTGACTCCAAATCATGATGCAATAAAGTATTAATAAATTTAACAACATCAAAATAAAAATAATATTCTTTGGGGGGTAAAGCAAGTCATTAGCAAAGACAAATGGCCAACTGGAAGAAAATATTTTTGACTTAGGACAAAGACACAAAACTCTTTTCAAATATTAAAATGCTGAACTTCACTTGCAATAAGATGAATATAAATTGATCTATGCTCCTTTACACCAGTAAGACTGACGATTCCAAAGTTGACAATGCACTCAGTGAAGCTGCCCAGACACTCAGGCAAGATGCTGGTGAGACAGGGCACCACAGGAAAGCACACCTCGAGGTCCCCACATTTCAATTTCAGGAATTTAAAGATCGCATACCTCCAAATCACAGAACAACATATGTACTGAGTTATTCAATGTAAGATTATAAGTAATTACTGAGTGCACTGTCAACATAAACAACTAAAGTGCTGTCCATAGAAGAAAATAAACTCTGAGATAAGAAAAACTGAGGGCCGGGTGCACTGGCTCAGGCCTGTAATCCTAGCACTCTGGGAGGCTAAGGTAGGAAGATCACTTGAGGTCAGGTGCTTGAGACCAGCCTGAGCAAGAACAAGACCCCATCTTGACAAAAAAGACATAGAAAAATTACGTGGGTGTGGTGGCATGAACCTGTAGCCCCAGCTACTTGGGAAGACAATCCTCAAGAGAATCCCTTGAGCCCAGGAGTTTGAGGTTGCTGTGAGCTTGGCTGATGCCGCTGCACTCTAGTCTGCAGGGACAAAGCATGACTCTGTCTCAAAAAAGAAAAAATAAAAATGAGGAAGACCCTTGTGAATTAATATAGAGAGGTAATTTTCCAAAAAAGAAAGAGAGAGAGTGAGAGAGAGAGAAAGAAAGGGAAAGATAAAGGAAGAAAGAAAGAAAACACAGACTAAGAAAGTTAGTGTATTGTATGGTACTTTTATTTAAGAAGAAAAGAAACAATGAACATACATAAGTCACTGTTCATTTTTGGAAAAAAATACATAGAAAGGATAAAATAGAAGCTAATGAAAATGGTTATCAATGAGAGGGCAGAGAAAATGGGGTGAAAGGGATAGAGACAAGATTAATGTTTCCCTAAATGTATCTTCATTTACAATTTGACTTTTGAGCCATGTAAAAAATAAAATTAATTAAAAAGGAAAAAACAAACCCTGAAATTGAATGGCCAGAAATATACGACCTCAAAAACATATTAAATTGATACAGGTAACATAACTAATCTAAATAAAATTGATTCAAGTAACTTTGAACATAGTATTTTGTGCATACATAAAAGAACTGAAAAAAAAGTTTGTGCTTTATTTAGGAAGTTTGTCATTGGTAATAATATAGGTGTAGAAATTCTGAAATGATTTGTATCTGCATTAAGATAAACAAGTACTAACATAGAAATAAAACCAGGGGCTTTTTTAAAAGTAAAAACAGAAAGTTGTAGGATTTTAGGATTATTATTACTAACCCATTTAGTTATTTATTGTATATAATTTTGTATATGCATGAAAATTATTGATATGTGTAACAAGTGTGATTAACTCTGAAGCATGGGACTGTTTGATGGAAGAGAGGAATCTTCATGCTTACTTTGTATGGTTCAGAAATTTCAAAGAGTATAAGCACCTGGAACAAGATTTGCAAATAAAATATTCATTTAATTCCTAACATACTTTCTTTTTCTTTCCTTTCTTTCTTTGCCGCCTTGAATAGAGGGCTCTGTCATCATTGCTCACAGCAACCTCAAATTCTTGGGCTCAAGAATTCTCTTGCCTCAGCCTCCCAAGTATCTGGGACTACAGGTTCTTGCCACAATGGCCAGTTACTTTTAGAGACAAGATCTCGCTCTGGCTCAGGGGGGTCTCAAACCTGTGAGCTCAGGCAATCTACCTGCCTCAGCCTCCCAGAGCGCTGGGATTACAGGCATGAGCCGCTGTGGCTGGCCTTCCTATTTTTCTTTTTCTTTTTCTGCTACAAAAGATAATGGCAGAAAATACTGTCCTTATCAAAGCACAGGATTTTTTTCCTACTATCCTGTCACTGTCTGTGTTGGTGACGTTGTCTTCCTCATCAGGTCCTTGTCAGGTGTGACTCTTTCTCATCTGCATTGTACCCTCTCTGAATACAACTTCATTTTATACACAGTTGTTTAGGTGACAGCCACTCACATGTCTTTTGAGAAAAGAAAAAAATACATTTGTATTTTATAGCTTTTACGGTTTTTCTACCAAGAACACTTTTTAATATCTCCAAGTACCTATCTTTGAAATGGCCAAGAAGCTAGAAATCTTATTTTAATAACATTAAATGCACGGCTGAGTGTGAGTGCATCAGTATCTGTGTGTGAGTGCATTTGCGTATGTGTATCTCTCTGTGTGTGAGTGTATCTGAGTGTATCTGTGTGTGAGTGTATCTGCGTATCTCTCTGTGTGAATTTATCTGTGTGTGTATCTCTATGTGTGAGAGTATATCTGTGTGTGTGTATCTCTGTGTGTGCGAGTGTATCTGTGTGAGTGTATTTCTGTGTGTGAGTGTATCTGTGTGAGTGTATCTGTGTGTGAGCGTATCTGTGTGAGCGTATCTGTGAGTGTATCTGTGTGTGAGTGTATCTGTGTGTGTATCTCCGTGTGTATCTGTGAGTGTATCTGTGTGTGAGTGTATCTGTGTGTGTGAGTGTATCTGTGTGTGTGAGTGTATCTGTGTGTTGAGTGTATCTTTTTGTGTGTATCTCTGTGTGTGAATGCATCTGTGTGTGTATCTCTGTGTGTGAGTGCATCTGTATGTGAGTGTATCTGTGTGTGTATCTGTGTGTGTGAGTGTATCTCTATGTGTGTGTGTATCTGTGTGTGAGTGTATCTGTGTGTGTGTGTATCTGTGTGTGTGGTGTATCTCTGTGTATCTGTGTGTGTGTGAGTGTATCTGTGTGTGTGTATCTGTGTGTTGAGTGTATCTCTGTGTGTATCTCTGTGTGTGAGTGTATCTGTGTGTGTATCTCTCTGTGTATGAGTATATCTGTGTGTGTGAGTGCATCTGTGTGTATCTCTCTGTGTGAGTGTATTTGTGTGTGTGTATCTCTGTGTGTGTGAGTGTATCTGTATGTGACTGTATCTCTGTGTGAGTGTATCTGTGTGTGTATCTCTCTGTGTGAGTATATCTCTCTGTGTGTGAGTGTATTTGTGTGTGTGTATCTCTGTGTGTGTGAGTGTATCTGTGTGTGACTGTATTTCTGTGTGAGTGTATCTGTGTGTATCTCTCTGTGTGAGTATATCTCTCTGTGTGTGAGTATATCTGTGTGTTGAGTGTATCTCTTTGTGTGTATCTGTGTGAAAGTGAGTTTGCGTGTATCTGTGTGTGAGTGTATCTCTGTGTGAGTGTATTTGTGTGTGTATCTGTGTCTGAGTGTATCTCTGTGTGTGTGAGTGTATCTCTGTGTGTGTGAGTGTATCTGTGTGTTGAGTATATCTCTTTGTGTGTATCTGTGTGTGAGTGTGTCTGTGTGTGTGCGTCTGTGTGTGAGTGTATCTGTGTGTGTGTCTGTGTGTGTGTCTATGTGTGTGTATCTGTGTGTGAGTGTATCTCTGTGTGTGTGTGTGTGTGTGTGTGTGGTTTTATGTCCTCAGAACCCTTTATGAAGTCTCCAGTAAATTTGGTGCCTTCTGAGACTAGAAGAGTGGATTGAGAAAATAGTATGAGTTGAAATTCTGAAATATTATCCTCTTTTTCTGATTATGCTTCTGGACCTAAGATATCTGGCTCTTTGAAACTATCTCAGTGAAAATAGTAGAGAAGTGTAGGAGGAAAAGTTCCTGGGATTATTTAATATTAAGTACTATTGCAGCTTGTTACATTTTCGAAGTCTTCCATACTAATTCCTGCTCGCTGTGTTAAATTCAGTGTCCCCTGTCTAAAATAAAGGCACACATTAACCTGCTCCCCAATTCAGCTTGATTATACCTGAGCGATACTCTAAAATGTTCAAAATATAGTGCAGATATACTAGATACATAAATAGTTTACCAAAAATTTAAATGTACATATTTAGCAAGAAAACAGATCAAATAAATCAGTAAAATGAAGTCTCTAGACTTTCATGACGTACAGGAACGGAGACCCCAGGCTGAAGGAAAATAGAGAAGAAAGGCAAACTAATTTCTGGCTTTGAAGTTTTCAAGGACCAAGGACCAACTCAGGTAAGGGTAATATGAGAGATTTTAAGGGTATCTGGGGACATTTACTTACTGTGTGTTTCATTTCCCATTCTGACCTTTGAACTTTACCAGCTATCCTTTAAATACCAACTCCATGAATCCTCAAAGAACTAAAGTAGATCTTGCATTTGATCCCACAATCCCATTACTAGGTATTACCCAGAAGAAAAAAAAAAAATCATTTTACCATAAGGACATTTGCACTAGAATGTGTATTGCAGCTCAATTCACAATTACCAAGATGTGGAATCAACTCAACTGCCCACCTACGTGTGAATGGATTAACAAACTGTAGTGTACATATACCATAAAAAAAAGATGGACACTTAACATCTTGGAACATCTTTGTATTTATCTGGATGGAGTTGAAGAACAGTCTAATAAAGTATCACAGGAATGGAAAAGCAAGTTTCTAATGTACTTTATATGAAAGCAAAAGAAGAACAAATACACACTCACACAAGAGAAAGACACAATTAAACTCAAGTGGAGGGGGTGAGGGCTGGTGAGCTCTCCCCTAACAGCAACATGTAAGGGTACGAGGCACACCACCTGGGGAGGGGGTGAGGGCTGGTGAGCTCTCCCCTAACAGCACCATGTAAGGGTACGAGGCACACCTCCTGGGGAGGGGGTGAGGGCTGGTGAGTTCTCCCCTAACAGCGCCGTGTAAGGGTACGAGGCACACCTCCCAGGGAGGGGGCACAACTACAAGCAGGACTTTACCTTAGGAACACAAACAATGTAACCTAATCATCTGTGTCCCCATTAATCTGAAATATAAAAAAATAAGTAAAAAAAATGTCATTGAAGTATTTAGTTTCTCCGTCAAAAATGAAGCTCAGTTTAGCTGGGTACAAGATCCTGGGTTGAAAATTATTTTGTTTTAGGAGATTGAAAGTCGATGACCATGCTCTTCTAGCTTGAAAGGTTTCAGCAGAGAGATCTGTAGTTATTCTGATATTCTTCCCCTTGTAGGTAATGGTTTTCTTTCGTCTGGCAGCTTTCAGAATTTTCTCCTTCATATTAACTTTAGTGAA
>CAUYPK010101662.1:0-18011 GCA_963574355.1 Loris lydekkerianus | reverse complement strand
TGGTACCTGATCAAACTAAAAAGCTTCTGCACAGCCAAGAACATAGTGAATAAAGCAAGCAGACAGCCCTCAGAATGGGAGAAAATATTTGCAGGTTATACCTCCGATAAAGGTCTAATAACCAGAATCCACAGAGAACTCAAATGTATTAGCAAGAAAAGAACAAGTGATCCCATCGCAGGCTCGGCAAGGGACTTGAAGAGAAACTTCTCTAAAGAAGACAGATGCACGATCTACAGACACATAAAAAAAAGCTCATCATCCTTAATCATCAGAGAAATGCAAATCAAAACTACTTTGAGATATCGCCTAACCCCAGTAAGAGTAGCCCACATAATAAAATCCCAAAACCAGAAATGTTGGCATAGATGTGGAAAAAAGGGCACACTTCTACACTGCTGGTGGGAATGCACACTAATACATTCCTTTGGAAGGATGTTTGGAGAACACTTAGAGATCTAAAAATAGACCTGCCATTCCATCCTATAATTCCTTTACTAGGTATATACCCAGAAGACCAAAAATCACAATATAACAAAGACATCTGTACCAGAATATTCATTGCAGCTCAATTCATAATTGCTAAGTCATGAAAGAAGCCCAAGTACCCATCGACCCACGAATAGACTAGCAAATGGTGGTACATGTATACCATGGAATATTATGCATTCTTAAAGATGGAGACTTTACCTCTTTCATGCTTACATGGATGGAGCTGGAATATATTCTTCTTAGCAAAGTATCTGAAGAATAGAAGAAAAAATATCCAATGTACTCAGCCCTACTATGAAGCTAATTTATAGCTTTCATATGAAGGCTATAACCCAACTATAGCACAAAAATATGGGGAAAGGGCCAATGGAGGGAGGTTAATGGGTGGGGCCACACCTACAGTGCATCTTAGAATGGGTACAGGCGACACCTACTAAATGCAATACAAATGTCTACATACAATAACTAAGAAAATGCCACAAAGGCTACGTTGAACAGTTTGATGAGAATATTTCAAATTATATATGAAACCAGCACATTGTACCCCTTGATTGCACAAATGTACACGACCATGATTTAACAATAAAAAATTAAAAATTAAAAAAAAAAACAATATTCCCTCTAGCAGAAGCATAGGGTTTTTTATCTTCCGAAGGTATAGCCTAAGTTTCACTATGTACCCCCTGATACTTCTGCTTTCATGATACTATGATGTCCTCACCACTCAACAAGTCCCCATATATTCCAAATATAATTTAGTTTTAATTATAATGAAATGGGGGTGAATAGACCCAAACACATAGGATATTGATAACAAAATATCTGGTTTAATATGGCAAACCAAGTTATCAATTACTTTTATAGCTTGAAATGTATGACCAATGCTAACTCAAACTTAAAGCTATTTATCTCATTCCCCCATATTTTTCTTACTGTGGCCCACAAAATTAGTCCTCATAGATTACAAACACTTGTGACAAAGTCTGTTTCTGCAACTCACCTCAGGTTCAACAAGTACTTCTAAGCCCCTTTTTCCCCACTTGACATCTTCCTTTTATTACTATTCTTATTTTCAGTATACTTTCCCTGAAGTAGATCAAGTAGGAAAAGACTTAGCTCAAGTGACTGACTTCACTACAGCTTCAATACCTGACATTATGATACACTCTAGAGTCTTGAATTAGTCAGCTTTCAGTGGTACAAAGCAAAAATTATTTAATTTTTTATTATTCTATGCATTGGCAATTTGGCCTGAGCTAAGCTGGGGCAACTTTTCTCTGTTCCATAGGACGCCAGCTGGGTTCACTCAGGCATCTAAGAAACTCAACAGAAAAAGCTGAAATAACCAGGACTGATTTTTGATAACCAAACAAAAATACACAATGGAAAAAAAGATGCCCTGTTCATAAATGGTGCTGGGAAAATTGGGAAGCCACTTGCAGAGGAATTAAACTGAATCCCTATCTCTCATCATATACAAAAATCAGCTCAGTATAGACTTAAATGTTAAACCAGAAACCATAAAAATTCTATAAGAAAACCTCTTCTAGACATTGACCTAGGCAAAGAATTTAAGAGGAAGACTCCAAGAGCAAATACAGCAACCATAAAAATAAATAAGTGGATCTTAATTAAACTAAAAAGTTTCTGCATATCCAAGGACGTAATCAACAGAGGAAATGGATAAACAACAGAATGGGAAAAATTATTTGCAAACTATGTATCTGGCAAAAGTCTATTTTCCAGAATCTACAAAGAACTCAGACAAATCAGAAAGAAGAAAACAACCCCAACAGAAAGTGGGGAAAAGACGTGAATTGATTTTTTCAAAATAAGATATACAAATGAGCAATAAATATATGAAAAAAAATGCTCAACATCACTAAATATCATGGAAATACATTTTTAAACTATACTAAGATATCATCTTACCCATGTCAGAATATCCATTACTAGTCAGTAAAAAAAAAAAAAAAAATACATGTCTATGCAGTTGTGGTAGAACGGAAATGCTTATTTATATTGTGTTAGTGGGAATATAAACGAGCGCAACTGCTATGGAAAGAAGTATGTAGATTCCTCAAAGGACTAAAAGCAGATCTACCATCTGATCCACCAATCCCATGTCTGTTTATGTATCCAAAGGAAAAGAAGTCATTAGAGCAAGAAGATATCTGCACCCAAATGTTTGTTGCACCATAATTCACAATTGCAAAGACATGGAACCAACTTAAGTGCCCATAAACTGACAAATGGATTCTCAGGAATGGTAAAGTGAGTACTACAACCATGGGTATATATGGTTATAAACTGGTGAAATGGACATTAGAAACTAAGAAAGAGGGAGGAAGGGGGGAGGGAGAAGTATAAAAATACCTATCAAGTACAATGTACACTATTCTGGTGATGGGTACACTAAAAGCCCTGACTTCAACCACTACACAATCAATTCATGTAAAAAAAAAAAAAACAAAAAAAAAAACTAACACCTCCTAAATATATTGAAATTTAAAAAGCCTATGTAACTTTACACTCATTTTCATAGTAGCTCTATTCACCACTAAAACAAAGAAACAGCCCGAGTGTTTATAAACAGATAAATGGATAGTAAAATGTGGTATATACATAAAATGGAACATTATTCAGCCTTAGAAAGGAACAAAATTCTTGGCATATGTTACCACATGGATGAATCTTGGAGGCATTATGCTAAGCAAATTATCCAGTCACAAAAAGACAAATAGTGAATGATTCCAATATATGATTTAATTTAAAAAGTCAAAATCATAGAGACAGAAAGTAGAATGGTGGTAGCCAGGTGCTAGAGGAAAGAGAAAATGGGGAGTCATTTTTTAATAGGTATAGAGTTTCAGTTTTAACAAATTTAAAGTTTGCTTTGGAGATAGATAGTGGTAATGTAGCATAACATTATGAATGCCACTGAACTGTACAGTTAAAAATGATTAAAACGTCGTATTTTATGTTTTACTGCAATGGAAGTAAAACATTTTGTTTTACAAAAATAGAAGAAAAGATCTAAAGCAATTTTTAATTTTCATTTAAATCATTATCATCATAATTGTTAACTTTAAAAAAATCCTAAATAACTTGCATAAATGTTAAGAGTTCGGAGCCAGAATTTAAATTTAGATCTGCATGACTCTGAAATTCACACTGTTCTTCCAAAAACATGACAAAACTGCCATTTGTTAAGTATATACCTGTGTCATTATGCCTCGTCTTTAAGATAGCACTCCAAAGTAGTGTGATTAGTCCCATTTTACAGACAAAGAACTGAAAAAATTGTTATGGAATAAGTTTTACAAATTCTCTTTGAGTAGTACATGGCATAGCTAAGTTGAAAGATCAGGTATCCTAAACTTCCAAGCCTAAGTCCCTGGCAAAACAGTATGTTTGCAATGAAGAAATCTGAAAGACAATATCTTGCTAAGTGTCAAAATTAATATCACCAATAACAAGGCAAATGGACCTTGGGAGTCTTCTGATGTCAGACACAGAGAGGATAATGTCACCCATGGAGTACTCCAGTCCAAACTGTTTAACCACAGTTAATTCTAGAAAATAATTAGACACACTTAAATCAAAAGACATTTTGCCAACAGCCAGGCTTTGCTGTTAAAAAAATCATAATTTTATGAATAATAATAAAATATTGGGGAGTTGTTCTTTATTGAAAGGTACAAAAAGTAAATATCATGTGTGATCCTTGATTGGATCTTGGATCAGAGGGAAAATATAAAAGACAATATTGAGGAAATTCTAATAAAGATTGTGTATTAGAAATAGTTTTATATCACTGGCCAATTTCCTGAATTTGATCTCCTACGATAACGTAGGATAATATCTTTGTCCTTGGGATATTGTAGCTGAAGCTTGTATGCACCAAGTATCAAGATGTTGGTAACTTAATCTCAAATGGTTTAGCACAAGACACAAGTAATTAAATATGTACTGTATGTGGCAAGACAAAGAGAGGGGATAAAAGATAGATGGGAACAATTGGTGAATCTAGGTTAAGAGCGGGTGATGTGGACTAATTTTATAAATATTCTGTACTCACAGCTGCTCTTATGACTATATCACTTATTTGTTTAGACACTGAAAATTTTTAGCCCACTATACTCGCTCTCCTCATAGGGCTTTCTCTGCTCTCAAACACAGATACTTGTTTTGTGTATGTATGAAACTGAAGGGATGTACCCTTGGACATCAGATGTCCAGGCAATCATCAAAGGACTTCAGTTATGCCTTATAGGAAACTCTGACACTCTGAGGAGATTAAAGTTCTCATTCAACTTGTCATCCTGTGCTGTTTTAAAGTCTTTAAGTACAACAGCCCTTCTTTCCACAAGCAATTTCCCAAAGGCTTCCATGTTTCGAACACAAACACACACACAAACAGAGGCTGCTGTAAGTACCCATTAGTTTTCAAACCTGAAAGGCCCCCCAAAATGAGTTACAGTGAAAAACATGTACTACCTCAAAGGAAAAATAGCAAAATATATCAAGAGTTCAAAGGCAAGAGTTGAACAAGGTGATCCTATTTCATGCTACATTAATATGTCACTCTAATTTTATGTAAGAATGAACCTTCATATTTCACATCCAGAATTCTGAAATATGTAGGTATCCAAGCAAGTAAATCTATTTTACAAATGGGGAAGGGGTAGGTTTATGAGTGCAGTTTATGAATTTGCACAGACTTTGTAAGCCATTGAATGATAAAGGAGAGAGAGAGAGAAAGAGGTAGAGGTCTCAATGGTGCAAACGGGGAAGGAGAGTCATGAATGGAGAGTATTACTCAGTTTGTCATAAGTGCCCCGGTAAATATGTGGAGTGTAGAGACAGGGTCTCACTCCATCATCCAGGCTCAAGTGATCATAGTGATCATAGTGCACCACAGCCTGAACACCTGATAATCCTCTCAAGTCAGCTTCCTGAGTAATTGGGACTACTATTATTTTAGAGATGAGGTCTTGTTATGTTGACCAGGCTGGTCTCTAACTTCCATTTTGCTACTTGATTATCACAGACTAACCTTGTATGCCATTCAACAGTAGAAAAGAGGCTGACTCACAACGTTGGCCCCCCGATCCTGAGTTTGCAGTAAAGTACAATCTTAAAATAAGTTGTCCCACTATGAGGAATATATATGGGAATATATATATGATTATATATATAGTATTTTGGGGGGGGTTGTTTCTGGGTAGGGTGCTGTGGCATCATAGCTCACAACAACCTCCAACTTCTGACCTCAGGCAATCCTCTTGCCTCAATTTTTTCTATTTTTAGTAGAGATGGGGTCTCACTTTTTGCTCAGGCTGGTCTTGAACCAGGGCACTCAAGCTATTCACCTGCTTCAGTCGCCCAGAGTACTCCCCTGTTTACCCGAAAATAAGACAGTGTCTTATATTAAGTTTTGCTCCCAAAGATGTGCTAGGTCTTATTTTCAGGGGATGTCTTATCTTTCCTGTAAGTAGGTCTTATTTTCAGAGGATGTCTTATTTTCAGGGAAACAGGGTAGGATTTTAGAACCATCTTTCTCTGAAGAATAAGGAATAGAGCATTTATCTTAAATATCATATCTGTAAGGACGTCACCATCCAATGCAAATCTATACTGTTTAGATCACCTACTATTTCACACAGGGATGACAATCAATTATTCGTCCATTGATTTCTACTGTTACCACCTAGAGAACTCAGGACAAGACTTTTAATAATAATTATCAGCAGCAGCAACACCACCATGGGTCAGCAGCCCTGATATTCTTGTATTTGATAGATTTAAGGAAACAATAGAACATACTGATGTTTCTTTCCACCATCAATTTTTCTAGCAATCGAGTTTCACTCTTTTTCTATCTTTTCACTTCTTCTGATTGTTAGGGTACTTTCGATTTTAATTCAAGGCATTAGCCGGCACATACAACTTGCTGTCAAGGGGATATTTCATAAGCACACTCATTCCACTATCCAAGGTACTAATGAAATGCCTTAAGTACCACAACAGAACTTCTTTCAATGTTTCTTCTCTCCCTACTTTCAAGTCACAATGACTCGTTGACAAATATTCTCAATTTGAGCCAGCTGTGTACTTAACAGTAAAATGAGCTAAATCCTATTTTGTAGTTTCCTGATGAATGTGACAAGTAAGATTGAATTTTAAGAGCTTCTAGAGATACAATGAAGGTTTTAAACACATCCATTTGCCCATATCTGACAGCAAATAGCAACTCTATTGGATAGTATACCTAATTTCAGATTTGTTCTGTTTATTTCCAAAGTCCTTGAATCTCCAGGTGTTTCCTAAGTCACCAATCCTAGCGTGGAAGAAGCAGTATGAGTTTTGAGATAAACACACCTGGGACTAAATCTGCCATGACATGGGGCATTGCCGAGGGTAGGGGGAGAGAAAAGCTTTTCTTTTTTGTTTTCCCCTGAGCCTCGGTGTCCTCATCCATAAAACAGACAAAATCCATCTCTGTTTTTAACACGATTTCAAGGAGACTAGCAAAGGGCCTTTACCAAAGTATAAATTCAATAAAAAGTTCTTCTTCCTTTCTGGTTTCATTTGAAAATTTTTGTCTAGGTTTTAAAATCTCACTGAAGTCAAATGGTAACTTCAGGTACTTGCGTGATAAATGTGTGTGAGGTGTGAGGTATAATATCCATTCCACTAGATTTCATACTTGTAGACATTTTCTGATTTCTCACACCAGGAAATGGAGGGTGAGGATAATACAAAACAATGATTTGAGCATGTGTTGGAGTCAATCAGAGCGAACCTGCCCATATCAGTTTTTAATTATGGGCCCCAGAAATTTTTCTTAACTGCTTTAAGCTTGTTTTCCCTTTTTTAAAGAATAGTACATAGTTCATAGTTTTCTTTTAAGGATTTCTTTTAAGGGGTACACAAGATTTTGAGCACTTAGCATAGTCTTTGGTTCATATCAGTATTCAACAAATGATTGTTACATTATGGTAACATTATACTGTCAAAATATGACCGATGAGTAAGGAATTCTTAAGTATCTGGTTTAATTCTTTCTACTTCCCTCTAATTAAATAGTACACTCCTTGTACTATTTCATTTAATCATAAACCCCTGATCTTAGAATAGTGCCCATCACATAATAAAGCTTCATTTAAAAATTTTTGTTAGGTTGGGTACCTAATCCTAGCACTCTGGGATGCTGAGGTGGGTGGATTGCTTGAGCTCAGGAGTTCAAGACCAGCGGGAGCAAGAGTGAAATGCTATCTCTACTAAAAATAGAAAAACTAAAAATAGAAAAACTAGCCATCAGTTGTGGCTGATGCCTACAGTCTGAGCTACTTAGGAGGCTGAGGCAGGAGGATTGTTTGAGCCCAAAAACTTGAGGTTGCTGTGAGCTATGATGCCATTGCACTCTACCAAGAGTGACAAAGTGAGACTCTGTCTCAAAAAAAATTTTTTTTGAATGCATACCTTTGGTTTCACGCCAATAAAGTCTGAATAAAACCCTGGGAATCGATTTACTGACACTACCTCCCTTATTAATATGACCACCATCTCAGCCTCCTTAATTTAAGGCTTTCTATTTTCTAAAGTTCATCAGAGTTTAGTATAAAAAGATTTGAAGGCTACCTCTTTAAACTTCAACATCATAATTTGTTTTCTTAACATTTGTAAATTCTTATACACAAAAAAGAATTTGTTGTTCAAATAGAAGTACAAACAATTCTAAAATAATTTTATGATGGTCCCATAAAGCCATGGTTCTCAAGCTCTCATCTGAATTCTTCAACTGGCAAAAGAGAAGAATTGGCTCTCCCTTTAGGATTCCAGAGCATACACAAATATATTCATTCCCACACATATCAAATACCAAATGTTTTAGCCCAAGGACAAAATAAGATGCACAAAGAGGCAGTTATAAGAATACTCGTAACATTGTTATTCATAACCATGAAAAATAAGAACAATCTATGTGTATATACATACATATAAATATAGTAATAGTAACTACAAATAGTTGATCTTAATCATAAAATGCTGTATAGTCATTAAAAACTATAGTATTTAATATTAAACTATATGACAATATTTTTAAAATATTAATATATTGTTAAATCAAAAAATCTGGGTAGGCCAGAGACAATGGCTCTCACCTATAGTCCTAGTACTTTGGGAGGCCAAGGTGGGATGACTGCTTGAGGCCAGGAGTTCAAGATCAGTCCAAATAAGAATGAGACCCCATTTATTCAAAAAGCAAAAAAAATTAGCCAGGTGTGATATTGTGCTCCTCTAGTCCAAGTTACTTGGGAAGCTGAGGCAGGAAGATCACTTGAACCCAGGAGTTTGAGGTTGCTGTGAGCTATGATGATGGCGCTACACTCTAACCTGGGCACAAGGGCAAGACCCTACCTCAAGATAAATAAATATTAATAAGTAAGTAAAAATTGGTTATAACTTCTAGTTAATCACCACTAAAATAACAATAAAGTGAATTTTAAATCAAATACCCATATAGAGGCAAAGACAACAGGAAAGGACATAAAACTGTGGAAGATGGAAATCAAATAGATATGTAGTAACTCTCTTGTAATGCAAATAAATCTAAAATTCAAGCTAGCTCTGGACAAGCCCTAAAAGTAGAAAGCACCTGCTACAAAAACCCAGAAATTCTCAAGATTGTTTGAATGTTCATACGTTTAAAAAAAAAAAAAAAATCATTCTCAAATCCCACCAGAAAGGTAATATTCTTCCTCTACTCCTGAAGAAACAAATGCATTTATCCTGTGGAGAGGCTGGTTAAAAGACTGGATTTGGTTTCCAGGAACACAAATAAAGCAAGAACACCATATTAAAAACTTGTGGATTCAGTACAATGTTAAATACTGAATCATGAGGTCTCCAGTCCCCTTTCTTCAATCAACTCCAAAAATATTAGATAAAGTCTCAAGTTCTTTCTAGCTTGGTTTTTCACTCAGCATTTGTTTCTTTAAAATTCTTTTGCTAGGCAAATTTCAAGTGTATTCAAAATCTCAGAGGGAATGTTTAATCTACTGAAGAAAATAAGCGTTTTAATCACTTAACAAAACTCTTCACAAACAACTTCTATAATTTTTGTAAAGCTCTGTTAGTGCTGATTCTTCAGAAAGTCTACCTGTAAGTGCTATACTTGATATTAATTTTTTAATTAAATATAGAAGCTGCAAAATAGCATTTCTCAGAATACAGTGTATAATTCACATTTTTCATTGAATCTAATTTGTCTTTTCCCAGTTGTTTTACATCTTTTCCCCGTTGGTTTGCATTACATAGGAGAATCTACCTAGTGGTTCTTGTTCTGGGAATGGCAAGGGAGGACTCACCCAACTTCCACCCAAACCTCTCCCAACTCTTAACCCAAATGTGAGTCAGAAACCCAAAGAGATCTTTTTAAATTATACAAAGACAGCACTGCCTCCAGAAACTGAGGGCCCTCCAACTACCACCTCATAGAGAATCACACACATCCTTGGAAGTAGGGTGGAACAGAATATAGGGTTAAAACAATTCTATTAAATTTGAGTATAGGACAGCACTTTGGAGATTTGACTTGTAATGCCCTTTTCTCTTTAATAATTTCTATACAGTAATTCTCTCATGAAAATAGTGCCTGTTTCCCTTCTATGGGCATTGGCACATGACCTTAGTTGGGCCAATCATTGCCCTGGTCAAGTGGACAGGCACGGGACCTGGCCAGTCAGAGTGCTTCCCTGGAATTTTTCAAAGTGAGGCTAGTGTAGAAGTGCTTTTTCCAACATGACCATTAAGTTACATGTATATAAAAACGTACCTTCTAGAGGACATGCTCTCCACTCCAGGAATAAGCCAGGCTAAGAAAATAAAGCTGGAACACAGCGGAAATGGAAATTAAGAAAGAAGAAAGAGAATCATGAAGGTTTGAACCCACCACCTTCAAACCCAGCCCTGGCCAAAAACTGCAAAAAAAAAAGTCACACATCTAAGACTTGAATCCAAGTACTCTGACTCCAGAGCCCACACTCCAAATCATCACAAAATTATTTCTCATCATGTCAAGTGAGTTAGTTGTATCCTCTAAAGTACATAAACAAAAATTTCTCTCAACTTTGAGAATGCTTGATTGTTCTTAACATTCCAATTGCTTTGACATTTCAGATCTTAGTAAAAGGAGTCCCACTTCACTATCAGAATTTACATGTGATCCTCTTGGAAAATACCTCAGGGAAATGGCTCCATCTGTAAGTAAATGGAACATGATAAATGATGACAGCCTAATGGAAAATGCCTTACAGAGGCTGAAAAACCTGCACTATTTCTGCTTGACTTGTGGTTTGACCTACAGCCAATCACAGCACCCTTGACATCTCTGGGCTCTGTTTATTTATGAATAAATAAATAGTAATTTTCAATGTTACCTCATGATAAAAAGAGGGCATTTTTAAGGCAATGCATAAAATTCCTCATGTTTCTTAGATTATATCAACTAGACAAATTTAAAACAAGTTTGTAATCTTGGTACAAAAATATTAGCTTAGGTCTATAGAGTGTTTACCTTATGCCAATGCTCTGAAAAAATGTCTGTATTAGCTTGTTTAAGCCTCACAGTAACCTTATAGTGCAGATACTACTATTATTTGCATATAACATATAAGAACTGGCTTTGAGTGGGTTAAGTTACCTGCACATATTTAAATACTATGGTAGTTAATTTTACATGATAATTTGGCTAGGCTGTAGTGTCCAGATGTTTGGTGTAACACCAATCTAGATGCTGCTGTGAAGGTACTTTTAAATGATCTTAACATTTAAATCAACATATCATGAGTTAAACAGATTACTTTCCATAATATGGGTGAGTCTCATCCAATCAGTTAAAGGCTTTAATAGGAAACAAAAGACTGAGATCCCCTGGGGAAGAAACAATTCTGCCTCCAAACTGAAATAAGACTTCAGCTATAGTATCAACTCTTCCCTCTCTATAGCCTTCTGGTCTACCCTGAAGAATTCAGCTATATCATCCCTCACAATGCATGAACAAATTAACTAAAATCTCTCTATCTCTCTCATGTATATATATACACATATGCATCCTATTGGTTCCATTCCTCTGAATAATATACATAGTAACCAGAAAAGTTTGGATTTGAAACAATCTGGTTTCAAAACCCCAGACTAAGTTTTTACAACTCACAAAAATTTCTTTAGCCATTCTTATTATTTACAGAGCCATAACTCTAGTGCCTGTAAAATCTATAAGTACTATTATTCTAAAAGGAAATAAAAATGAGAGTCATTGAATCATTTTCTTCTAGGAATCTATTTCTTTTTCTCATAGAATAGATTTAATTAAACCAAATCAAATATCTTAGGGAAAAAAATGAGGAAAAGGAAATATTTCCAAACTTATTTCACAAGGCCAAAATAACCTGACACCAAAGCCAGAGAAGGAGACTATAAGAAAAGAAAATTACTGGCTAATAAGTGTATTTCTGATAAACATGGATTCGAAATTACTAAACAATATATTAGGAAGCTGACTTCAATAGCACATTAAAAGGATCATTCACTATGACCAAATGGGATTTATCCCAAAGATAAAAGGATAAACCAACACATGCTAATCTATAAATGTGATATCCCACATTGACACAATGAAGGACAAAAGCCATATGATCATCTCAATAGATATAGAAAAAAGCATTTAACAAAATCCATATCCATTCATAACAAAAATCTTCAAATTAGATATAGAAGGAATGCACCTCAACAGGATCAAGGCTATGCATGACAAAACCACAGCTAATCTTATTCTCAACAGTAAAAACTGTAAAGCTTTTCCTCTAAGAACAGGTACTAGACAATGATGTCCACGTTCACCATTCCTATTCCATATATATTAATAGTAATGGAAGTCCTGGCAAGAGCAATTAGGCGAAAGAAGAAAAATAAAAATGATCCAAATTGAAAAGAAAGAAGTTAAAGTGTTCCGGTTGCTTGATGACATAATTTTATATATAGATAACCCTAAGCACATCACTGAAAAACTGTGATAACTAACAAATGAATTCCATAATGTTGCAGGATTTAAAACCAACATACAAAAGGCAGTAGAGTGTCTCTACACTAACAATGAACTATCCAAAAACAAAAAGAAATCAATAAAAAATCCTATTTACAATAGCTGGAAAAAAAGCCTTAGAAATAAATCTAACCAAGGCTGTGAAAGACCCATACACTGACAATTATAAAACATTGATGAAAGAAATTGAAGAGTATACAGATAAATGGAAAGCTTTCTCATATCCATGGATTGGAAAAATTAATATTGTTAATTAAGTGAACAAATTATACTAGAGCTACCTGAAATAGCATGGATGAACGTTACAAATACAATTTTGCACAAAAGAGAGAATATGTAAAAGTATATGTAGTATATGATATCATTTATACAAAATAAGAAAAGCAAATAAAAAAGATCTGTAAAGTAGTGGTTTAGTTTTCTCACTAAACTTTTTGTGTATTGGAAAATATAATTATTTTGAATAAAATGTATGTTTTATGTTAACGTAAAAAAAAAGAACCTAAATCCTTTAAAATTATGATTCACATTTACTTCTATTAATTGCCATGATTAACACTAATTACCATGGTAAAAAAGGGAAGTCTATTCTTTCTGAAGCTTTTATACATTGCCAGTCATTATAGTGACCGTTTACAGTAAGTTTTAAAATGCAAAAAAAATGGTTGTTGTGAGGGTAGGAATAAATATTGTTGCTACGGTTTTAAAACAAATGCATAAAAATAATAATTTCATTAGTACAACAGTTAAAATGTGCCTAGTATAATTGTCAATAGATTTTACTATTATAACTGTTTAACACAGTGCTTTTTAAAAACAAACTTCGTAAAGATAATACTTTTCTTAAAAAAGTTCACGCTACCTGAAATGATCTATACATTCAATGCAATCCCCATCAAAATTGAAATGACATTTTTACACAAATTTTAAAAAATCCTAAAATTCACAGAGAACCACAAAAGACCCCAATGGCCAAAGCCATCTTAAGGAAACAGAGCAAAGCTGGAGAAAAAAAAAAGGAAAGAAAAATAAAGAGACTCCTATTTTTCACCATATATAGAAATCAACTCAAAATGGATTAAAGACCTGAATATAAGACTGAAACTATAAACTATAGTAGAAAACATACAGAAAACACTTTATGACATTGGTCTAGGCAAGGATTTTTTGGATAAGACCCCAACATCACAGGCAACAAAAGCAAAAATGGACAAAGGAGATTACTTCAAACTAAAAATCTATGCACAGCCTAGAACACAATCAACAAGTGAAGAAACAACTTACAGAAGATAATACTTAAAAACTATACATCTAAAAATGAGCTTTTATCAAAAATATATAAAGAACTCAACCAACTCAACATTAAGAAAACAAATAGCTCAGCTGAAAAATAGGAAACAGATTTGAATATACATTTCTCAAAGGAAGACATACAAATGGCCAAGAGGTATATGCAAAAAATACTCAAAATCACTAAGTATCAGAAATGCAAATTTAATCTGCAATTAAATATCACCTCACACGTGTTAGAATGTTAGAATATCAAAGACAGGAAAGAAAATGAGTGCTAGTGAGGATATGGAGAAAAGGGAACCCTTGCCCATTGTTGGTATTCCCAACATGAGTACATTATTAGTACATAAGTACTAATGCTGGTGTTCTCAATATTGGTAAACTAAAATATCCATTATGGAAAACAATATGAAATTTCCTCCAAAAACTAAAAATAGACCTACCATATTATCCAGCAATCTCACTATTTGGTATTTACCCAAAGTAAATTAACTCAGTATGTGACAGGATCTCTCTGCATTGTCACATTCATCGTAGCATTAGTCACAATAACAAAGATATAGAATCCATTGAAAGTCAATCAACAGATAAATGGATAACTAAAATGTGCATACATACAAAGAAATACTATTTAGCTTTTAAAAGGAAGGAAATACCATCATTTGTAATAAGATTGATGAACTTGAAATGTACTATTTTAAGTGAAATAAGCCAGAGAAATAAAGTCAAATATGCATAAACTCATTGTTATGTAGAATCTAAAAAAATTACTCACAGAAGTGCATAATAGAATGGTATTTACTAGGGGATAGGGTAGGGGAGTTGGGAGATGTTTATCAAAAGATATAAAATTTCAGTTTGGTAGGAGTAATAAGTTCAAGATATATATTGTACAATGTGGTCAGTATAGTCACTCGCAAAGTATTGCATTCTTTTATATGTAAGAGTAGGAAAAGGTGGGGGCAGAGACAAGATGGCTGACTGAAGCCAGCTTTCCACAGAGGCTCCCGTCCAGAAGGAGAGTTAAAGGACAGAAATTTAGCAAGTAACCTGGTGAATTAGAGCTGTGCCAAGAGAGAAGGTTGAAGAACGTGCATCAACCCTGCTGAGGCAAGCTGTAACCACAAAGATACAAACAAAAGGTACAAAATCCTTCATGAAGGGGATGGGAGTCCCCTCCCTCATGAAAATGGCTTGGAGCACCCCATAAACAAATAAGCAGAGTTCAAAAGTCCTCACATTATATCCCATGGGAGACACCCTCTAAAAACTGGACCTACTTACACTACTGGGGTGCCATGGCACTCTCCTGCCAAGCATAAAACTGTACATATTCTCTACCTGCAATTCTGAGCTCCCAGAATTCCCCTCCACTCTCACTCTGAGGTCTGGAAGCCTGTCCCCCAGGAGACCAGATTCTTGAGTATTGTCTCAAAAGGTGCAGACAGGGCATGGACTGCTGCTGGCAGTGCTGGTTCTGTGGCACAAGAGTGAGAAGAGGACGGTCAGCTGAGAGGGAACCACACTGGAGCAGTGGTGCCCTGAGGCACAGAGCAGCAACCATTTTTGGCAACAATAGGGCTCACCCCTGAATACTCCGGAGTCACACACCCTGTCTCTCAGGGCAACCAGAGGAGGCCAGGCATATTCTCTTGTGGCAGCCACTGGCAGAAAACATCTGGGACAGAAACTCAAGCCTCGTGAGTAAAGGGTTTGCCTGAGGCAGTACCAGCCTGGGTGGGGCATGGGAACTAGAAAACGCACACACAGAGCTGGAAGATTCCCATGGTGGGACTACCCAGAGGACCACTTTTCTGAGTCTAAGACACACCCAGCCCTCAGGGAATCATCAGACTAGACTGGGGGTCCTCAAACTGCGGTCCACGGGCCACATGAGGCAGTTTGATTGTATTTGTTCCCATTTTATTTGTTTACTTCAAAATAAGATATATGCAGTGTGCATAGAAATTTGTTCATAGCTTTTTTTTTTTTTAATTATACTCTTGCCCTCTAGTGATCTGAGGGACCGTGAATTGCCCCCCTGTTTAAAAAGTTTGAGGATGCCTGGCCTAGACAAAGAAGGGCAAGAGGCTAGAACTGACAGCTAACCATGCTATGAATACAAACTACCTACCAGCAGGAAAGACAGGGCCTGAGGCGCAGGTTCTGTGAACTCAAAACAGCTTCTCTTCTGCAGGGGAATTTAGCCAGGACAGAAACAAATTCCACAAAGTTGTTCTGTTCTGTCAGTAGCATCAACCATGGGCAGGGTTGGAACTGAGTGAACAGCCCCAGCCTCCATCATGCATGCAAGGTTTTCAGGCCTCACCTCCCCCTGCCAGATAGTGACAGAGAGCAGCGGCCTAGCTGAGGAGACATAGATCCCTGTGATTCAGGCAGGGGCAACCCCCTGGAGTATCTGCTCATTGGAGGCAACTGGGTCACAGCCCTACGAGGTTATCAGTGACTGGGTGTGATAGAGGTGCAAGGTGAGGAAAGAGGCATCAACCTTTCCAGACTAATCTATTTGCTAGGTGGGTCCTCCTGACTTCACGGAGCACTGGGGCAAGTCATATTTTAGTTGAGTTGTCAGCAGATTCCTGCCATCTAGTTGCCAGACACCTTTTAAAATCTTCCTCCTGAGGTAGTTACTGTTTGAGACAATTGATTTGGACATCTTGACCTGGGCCAATCACCCGAGGACTATCCAATTGATACCATGGGTGTGTGGTTGTAGGAAGGTTTGATTTTCCTTTTCCAATTGTTGCCTGTGGGAGGCAGGGCGACTTAATTGCTAGTGTTTCTCCACAGCTGAACTTCAACCCAGAGTAACTGATTCACTAAGCTCAGAAAGAGACCAGCTGAAAACCAGACAAAGCCCCAACACACCAAGCAGGTCACAAGTTTCTCAGGCCCGTAGCACTGTATAGATCCTTGGCAAAGCTCCAGGGGGAAAAGCACAGACACCAGTCCTAGCTTTTTGGCAAAAGGCTGGTTAATCACTACTCCTGGAGCCCTGAACCCAACTTTTCTTTATCCACTCATCCAATCAAATGGTGTAAAATAATCCTGGGGCGAAATCAGCAGAAAAAAATCTGGTAACTTGAATAACCAGAGTATATCAACCTCCTCAAGAAAGAACATGGCAGACGCAACTGAAGATCCCATTCATAAACAGATGGCCGAGATGTCAGAAATAGAGTTCAGAATTTGGATTGCAAACAAGATTAATAGAATGGAGGAAAAGTGGGAATTGGAAATTCAAGGAGAATTTCAAAAGTTGTCTAAAGAATTCAAGGAATTTAAAGAGAAGATCACCAAATATTTTGACACATTGAATCAAGAATTTGCAGGCCTCAAAGATCTGAAAAATACACTAGAATCCCTCAGTAACAGAGTGGAGCAAGCAGAAGAAAGGATTTCTGACATCGAAGACAAAGCTTTTGAATACTCACAAATGCTCAAAGAGGAAAAGAAATAGAAAGCAAAAATGGATTATTCCCTCAGAGAGCTCTTGGATAATTCGAAGAAGGCAAATATCAGCCTCATTGGAATCCCTGAAAGTGATAAAGTGGCTTTGCAAGACACAGAGGCTCTTCTCCATAAAATTATGAAAGAATTTTCCAGACATGCCACAAGATTCTGAAATTCAGATAGCAGACAGTTTCAGAACCCCAGCATGACTCAACCTGAATAAGACATCCCCCAGACACATCATAATTAACTTCACAAAAGTTAACACGAAGGAGAAAATTCTGAAAGCAGCCAGACGTAAAAAAAAAAAAAAAGCCATTACCTACAAAGGGAAGAATATAAGAATGACTGCAGATCTCTCTGCTAAAACCTTTCAAGCCAGAAGAGGGTGGTCATCGGCATTTAATCTCCTAAAACAAAATAACTTTCAACCCCAGATCCTGTATCCAGCTAAACTGAGTTTCATTTATGATGAAGGAATTAAATACTTTAATGACATTCACATGTTGAAGAAATTGGCCATAACCAAACCAGCTCTTCAGGATATTCTCAGAACTAACCTCCATAATGACCAGCACAAATCCTCTACCACAAAAGTAAACGCACTCAGAAACTTTTGATCAAACTACAACTTCCACAG
>CAUYPK010101661.1:0-18572 GCA_963574355.1 Loris lydekkerianus | reverse complement strand
AGATCGGTCTGCGTGTGTGTTTGAGCATTCTGCGTGTGTGTTAGAGAGCGCTCTGTGTGTGTGAGAGCCGTCTCCGTGTGTGTTAGAGCCGTCTGTGTGTGTGTTAGAGCTGTCTGCGTGTGTGTTAGAGCCGTCTGTGTGTGTGTGAGAGCCATCTGTGTGTGTGAGAGCTGTCTGCGTGTGTGTTAGAGCCGTCTACGTGTGTTAGAGACGTCTGCGTGTTTGTTAGAGCCGTCTGTGTGTGTTAGAGCCGTCTGTGTGTGTGTGAGAGCTGTCTGTGTGTGTGTTAGACCTGTCTGTGTGTGTGAGAGCCGTCTGTGTGTGTGTGAGAGCTGTCTGTGTGTGTGTTAGAGTTGTCTGCGTGTGTGTTAGAGCCGTCTGCGTGTGTGTTAGAGCCGTCTCCGTGTGTGTTAGAGCCGTCTGTGTGTGTGTTAGAGCTGTCTGCGTGTGTGTTAGAGCCGTCTGCGTGTGTTCCTTGGCCACACAGATGCTTTGGGGTTTACATGGAGTTAGAATCCAGTTTTGAAACGGGTGTACGATGTTCTAGAAGACAAGTAGCTTGTATTCTCCCGACACCTGTCTGTCCCTAGCTTTGCCGTCTCAGTAATTGTCACCATCATCGCTGAGTGGCACAGAGCTGGGTTCTTATAAAGCAGCCTTGCATCCCCCCACCTTCCACCCCTCCATCAGCACATTCTGGCATTGACCTTTGACCTGGGCCTCCCTCTCCCTCCTTCTCCCCTCGCATGGCCCTGGTTCAGGCCACTGCTGCCGCCTGCAGGAGGTCACTAATGGCGCTGCCTTCACGCCCCTGCTCCGTGTTGACTAGTGATGCTTTAAGGACATGTTCGACAATCAGGGCCACATAGTCTGGTCCTGTCCTCCTCCCCAAGTTCGGCCCCTCTGTCCGTCTCTCCCTCTTGTTCCTTGAACATGCATTCCTATCTTGTCCACCTTGGACAACTGAGGCCACCCCTGTCTTTATTCTGGTTTGACGCAGGTTCCACCCTGGGCCATTGGTTACACACATCCCAGCTCTTGCTAGTTTCGATTCACCAACAGCCTGACGCCAGCCTGAAGGTTTTGCTCCACTCTCTGCTCTGCTGGCAAAGGAACCCGACTTTTCTATACCAAAAATGGCAAAAAGTGAATCTTCTTGTCTCTCTTCCTATAGTAAATAGACCAGTCAGCTCAGAGAGGAATCTGTTCAAACTAGAAAGAGCTCAGCATGACTCAGGAGATGACTGACTATGGCATTCCTTGTGAAAGTAGCTGGCCCTCGTTTAAAAAGAAAAAAGAAAAAAAAAAAGGAGCTTTGGAAAAGAAGTAAAAAGCTCTTCTGTAAGTGTATTCATATATACTTGATTTAGTGATGGTGTTGGCATGGAGACACAGCATGGACGGGGAAGGGGCGGGAGCAGGAGTGCCCCGCACGGCAAGACATGGGCAGAGATTCTACTGTTTTCTGTTTTAATCCTTCTATGAAGTAGTTGCAAAGACATTGCGGTCGCTGGGCAGCCACAGCAGCAGAACAGCCATGCTGTTCTGAATGTCTTCCGACGAATGTCTTCCGACCAACTGAGTGCCCAGAGACTGTGTCTGTTTCCTTTGGGGTAAAATGGGGATGGCTCCAGGCCCTTTTGTCAAAGGAGGAGGAGGATGGCTAGGTGGTAATGACACCTTTGGCTTGTTGATTCACATGACAGCTCCATGGTGGAGGGCCATTCTGTCCCAGAGCCACCACTGACCACCAGCTCTATGACCTGAAGTAAGTCACTTGCCCTTTGGGATTTGAGCTTCTTCATTTTTAAAATGAAGAAAAGGTTCTCAAGGTCAAGTCTAACTCCAAGATCTCTGATTTATACAGTCAAGGAGGAAAGGGCTCCTGGGTGGCCAGAGGCAGCCATCTCTGGACAGCTGGGGCATTGTGGGATTGCCCGGAATTCAGGCCCCTCCGGGGAGCTTGAAGTTCTTAGACACAGTCAGGGGCATGATGTTGCCCAACTCAAACTCCCTGGATGGTGGCTGAGAGCTTGAGCCTCGGGGGGACAAAGGCCCACAGCTACTCCGTGCAAGGACTAGGACTCCTGTCACAAATAAGAGCCACCGCCCAAAACAAAATAATATTGAAGGCAAGGGGTAAGGTGCCAGCCAATGCCTGACCCCGGCTGCCTGTGGTCCAGCCGATCCATGTGCTGTAGTCAACACCGGTTCTGGGCCTGTGCACGTGTGTCAGGAGGAACTGAGCAGAACAGTCCCCACGTTTTGCTCCTCCATTGTAAACCAAGCCACCAGCTTCACAGGCCACTGATACCGCGCTTTATTTCACAGCCACGAATGGACCCACCAGTGAGTACGAAGTGTACCAGAGGGTTTACCAGAAGTTCCAAAGGAACAAAAACAGGGCAATCAACCAATAGTTAGTAATTCTTTGCTCCTACTAAGATGTGAGAAGGGGAAATGCAGCCTGTGGCAACGTTTAAATACAGCCGTCCTATGTGTAGCTCCCAGTCCACACAGAGAAGGGGAAAATAGCATTAGCTACGTCCGCTGTGTGGTGAGAGGGGCCCAGGTCTTCCCTTGTGGGTTAAAAATCCTCCCAAGTGTCTGTAACCCTCCCCATTGCATAAAGGAATAAACCAAGGCGTGGAGAAGTCACTAGTCCAAGGAAACAAATCGCTGTGCCGTGTTCAGGCAATGTGTGTATGAATACCTGCGCTTCAACCCGGGGAGGAAATGTTTGTCAAGAGGGGTAAAATGGAGACCGGGGGAGGGCCAGATAAGGTGTGTCCTCAGCTCCCAGGAGTATCTCCTAGGACATTGTGGGAGCGTTAGTCAGCAGTGGAGACAGAAGCAGCTTCCCCAGCCCTGGTCCAGCTTGTGCTGACATGCGGCTGTTCTCATTCCCACTTCACAAATGGAGGCTCACAGAGCTGAAGTGATTTGCCCCCATGACGTAGGTTTTCTCTCCTCCACAGCTGAGGAAACTAAAGTACAGTGAAATCCAGCAGCTTGGCCAGGGCGTGTGCTCCTGAGTGACGGGGCTGGGGCTTGACCCCAGACCATGGGCTTGAGCATTCCAGAGTCCCAGGACAAGGGCATGGAAGGAAATCCAGGCTTGAGCAGTGGACAATGTGCTTTTCTCAGCCTGTATTCTAGCCTGGACCTATAAATACTTTTCCCCGATTCCTGAGAGCTACCAGAGTGCCTGGGCCCTGGGGTGGAGCTGGGGTGGCCCTGCTCTCAGGGCCTCTCAACCAGCTCAGGTCTGGCACAGAGCAGGGCTGGTCCAGTCCCCCAAGTGCCTGTGTCCACTCTCACTGCTCCCCCTTCCACATGCAGCCCCTGCATCCTCAGAGACCGTCCCCATCTCTGACATCCCAGTTCACTTGTGCTTCGTGGGGTGTCCAGCACACCGAGGGCCCATGTTGGAGGCAGGACCTGCTGCTGCCCCAGAGGAGAATTTAGGGTAGCTGTGGTGGGACCTCCCACCGAGCCAGCCACCTGGTTCCTCTTGTGGAGGGGTACAGAGGTCAGGGAACCGAAAACAGGCATCTGTTCTCTCTTTTGACAAGTGCTCCTGCGTGCCTCTGAGACGCCATGCAATGTGCCAGGTGGGGGTTCAGTGTTGCTGAGGCATTCAGGACCTGCAGGGACAGGGGTCAGGCAGAGAGACAGGCAGGTGCACAGCAGAAGGACACACCCTGGCACTCTGCACACTGTGCCTCCCTCTACCCCGCAGCCCTGAGACAGGGACCGGGGTACACACAGCTTAGACGAGAACCTGAGGTCAGAGGATTTGGTAGGAAGGGGTAGGCGCAGGCTGTGATGAGAGCACATGGGCAGGCCCCCAGACTGGGCTTTTATTTGAAGTGTTTAGTGACTAAAGGCAGGAGCCATGCTGACCAAGCAGACAGTTACCAGCCATCCTCAGCCACTGGTTTGGTCATATCAACACACATACTGTCCGAGTTTAAACTTCTCTCTCTCAATAAACGTCTTGAACATGGGGAAAGAGATCCATTGCTGCATTATGAAGCGCCCCGATTTATCATCAATCGCGGGTCTATCGGTTGTCTGTGCTCAGCTGGGTGGCTCTTGGTGGAGGTCCGCACAGGCACACGACACCTGGAGCTAGAACCATCCACATGCTCTCTGGGGTGAACATTAATGACAGCCTTGCCCACACATCTGGTGTCACAGTGCTTCTCCAACTGGCTTCTCTGGCCAACAGAAGGGGCTGGATGGCCCACACAGCATCTCAGAGTTCCAAAAGGCACAAAGCAAGGCTGCCGGGCTGCCTGTGAAGCTGACCCAGCTCACTTGTGCCCACCCAGATGCAAAAGGTATGTCAAGATGAGATTGCAGGAGAGCAGGTGGGACACAGGGGTATCGCCACGGCCATATTGGGAAAACAGTCTGCATGGCATCTGGTGTAATAGCCGTAATATCTGTTCAGAGCCTGGTAAACAGGGCAGGAAAGATATTGCAGGCAGCAGGACAGTACGTGCCAAGGTAGAGGGCAGACCAAACGGGGGGGCATGTGTGCATTTACAAGGCACCCACTGTGGCAGAAGTGGTTGTCTCAAGATGGGAAATGACAAGAGCTAAGACAAGGGAGAGGCCTAGATCTCACGGGGCCCCCAGTGCCCTGGATCTAACGGGGCCCCCAGTGCCTGAGAGTTCAGACTTTACCCGAGCGGCACTGAAAACCATTAAGGGGATTTAGTTAAGCAAGGATTTTAGTTAAGCACCTATGACTTGGAAAGATTTCGCTGGCTGTAAAATGAGGCACAAGTAGATGAAGGCAGGTAGACCATAAGCCTTCCCCCAGCTGTCCCACCCCCCAACAGAGGGGCCACCAGGTTACATCCCAGTTGCATCTCTGGGCTGGGCCCTGCCCTGGCCCTTGGCTCTCAGCCGAGCTGCTAAGCTGCACAGAGGAGCAGGGCCCGAGGCAGTGGTGCTTGCAGGGTTCAGCTGACTCTATCTGGTATGCTCATTTTTTCTGAGATTCCGGAAGCCTTTGAATAGCACTCATGATAATTACAGAATCCCCACATATATTGATGAGAAACAGCTACATAAATAGCAAAACTTGGTATTTGTGAAGTGCCAGTTTTCTGTAAATATAGAATGCTGGCAGTTACCTCCCCGCAGCTTGTCTGCTCTCTGGAGCCAGCACTGGTTTGATCACAGCCCTTTTCAGGGAGGCTTCGCATCCCCCTCATACCTGTGGCCAATGTGCTGCCTCACCAGTTACAATTGGAGGAAGTATCCAGGTGATTGGAGACCAACAGGTAATCCCAAATCTCCCTTTTGGAACATAGAGCCTCCTTTTTGTCATCCAAAAAGTGTTTTTACCATTCCCACCATCTATACTAAACTCCAGGTGTATGAGCTGATTGGGAACAAAACTCATTTATACATCTAGGTACACATACCCCAGATCATTTCCTCAGGACATTAGGGAAAGAAAGATACGCATAGGCATTGTAGGAAAATGAAGATCCTTAATCAGATCGAGTGACATGCTAAGTTATTGTTTACTCATTTTCGAGATGCAGTGTTTCTCGCAAACTTTGAATGTGCTAACTTGGATGATGAATTTCCACACAGGGCATACATTAGTGGGATTTTCCAAACTGACCATGTTTGGAACTTTTCAGTACTCTCTTTCACACAGTATTTTACAAGAATTTGAAAAGCATTCTGCTTTGAGTAATGATGACCATCCACTCTGTGGGCTCATTAATCTCTGCTCAGCTCTCAAAGGAATAGCGTGTATCAGTTAGCTTTTGCTGTGTAACAAATTACCCTAAATCTTAGTGGATTAAGCCAATTGACTATTTACTTAGCTTATGGTTCTACTGGTCAGCAACCTGGGCTGGGCTCAAGTGGGTGGTTCTTCTGGTTTTGGCTTCCTGGTGTCTGCTGTCCTTTGTGAGCAGTCAGCTTCGCTTTGGGCAGTTGGCTGGGCAGTGAGAGCAACTGAGTCACGTGATGTCCCTCTTTTGTCAGGCTATCCTGGGTTTATTCACATGGCAGATGGGTAGGGCCATGTGAACAAGGGATCAGTCAGAAACTGCAAGGCTTGTAGAGGCCCAGGCTGCAAACTGGCACAATATACCCTCCACTACATTTGGTTGGCCATAGCAATTCCCAAGGCCAGTTGCTGTGAATCTCAATCCAAGGAGAAATAAACTTGAGAAATGAAGGCTTCCAAATTTTTATATAAGAGAGTTTTAGGGGAGGTGACTTGCTTAAAGAATGGGGCTGGAGTTAATGTTGAAGTTGTGTTTGCGTAACAAACAAAAAGAGTTCTGGACCTAGATTGCATGTTTATTGTGGGTGCTTAGAGGGTGTGTTAGTCTTTTTTTGTGATGTTATGACAGAATACCATGGACTACATAGTTGATGAACAATGGAAATGTATTTCTCATGGTTCTGGAGGCTGAGCAGTCCAAGACCCAGGGCCTGGCAGCTGGCAAGGTGCTTCTTGCTGGGTCACCCCATGGAGAACAGCAAAAAAAGGGGAGGGGAAGGAGGAAGGACTCTCCTTTCACAGAATCCCATTCACACAGTGACAGCATTAGTCCCTCATGAGCTCAGAACCCTCATGTCCTAGTCTCCTCTGAAAAGGGCACACCTCTTAACAGTGTTGCACTGGGGACCAAGTTTCCAACACACCAATTTTGGGGGATGCATTTGAACCACAGCTGAGAGGAAGAGGCTGCTGGTGGAGATGGGACTGAGAGTGAGCCCCTCAGCTCACTCCTCTGAACGTGAGTTTAAACTTCTCTCTCCTAATAAATAATGTGCTTAAAGCCCACCAGCCAGAGATGACTAGGAATATGCTTGTCACCACACATAGAACAAAGTTAGATGATGGAGCAAGGTTGAACACGCCCAGAGGAACTTTGGGAGTATCTCTGTAAGGTGGAAGGGGGTTGGCTTTGGGCTGCCCAGTACCCTGAGGCCGGGGCAGGGTTGGACTGTCAATATCCAATTTGGTAACTGGATATCTCTGTAGTGTCTGTCCAGGAATTAGCAAGATTTAAGCAGTGGTCTACTTGCCATCAGCAACAGTCACAATGGGCACAAAGCTGGTTATTTGGGGGCTGGGGTTTGGCCTTGTCTGTGTCCTGCTAGACACATTTTTCAGGAGTCCTTGGCCTTTGTGGAAACATCAAAGTCCTCTCGGAAATACTGTGATTTGATGTCTGGTGGGCAGATTGTCCTTTCATCACAGACCAGGCTGGAAGTTGATCAGTGGGAGTCTTTACTAGAGGTAGAGGTATGGGTGTCCAACAAAGGATGCATATCCAGAATGTATATTTTAGCAACTATTACAAATCCATAGGAAAAAGATGACTCCAAACAAGGAAAACGGCTAAAAGACTTGAACTTCATGATGAGGAAATTCAAATGGACCATAAATATCAAAATATGCTCTAGTAGTCATTGAGGAAATGCAAATTAAAATCACAAGACCACTATATACCCACTGGCATAGCTAACATGAAAGACAGCCACCAAGTGTTGACAAGGATGGGAAATAACTGGACGGCTCCTGAGCTGCAGTGGGATGTAATCAATGCCCTCGCCCTGTGACACAGCAGCAGGTGCTGGGGCTGTAGGTGCCCGCTCTGCAACTGGGCAGCCCCACTCCCGTGTCTCAGCCGACATGGGCACATGTGTGCCCCAGGTGCTCTAGAACGTCCATGGCATCGCTGCTTACAACAGGCAAACTTGGGACATGACCCAGATGTCCCTCAGTGACACAAAGGATAAACCACACTGTGCTCACATGCTGGAGCACAGTGCAATGATGGTGATGGTCTACGATGATCTACAACTGCATACAACAGTGTGGTTGAGTCTCAGCACGAGTGCAGACTGTGTGGTCCCACTCACATTAAAGAACAAAATCAAGCAACACTAATCAACAGGGACAAACTACAAGAGGGACTCTACCTAACAAACGCAAATATTGTTAACTTAGTTGTTTGTACCTTTACATTAACCTGAAATTAAAACAAACAAACAAAACAAAAGAGCACACAAGTGACTAACGGAGGCATACTTTTCTGTTCCCACAGAGTCCAGTAGCACCGTTTTTGCAGTGATCTGACCTTTGCCCATATATACATCATATTGTAGAAACAAAACAGTTTATTGTAAAAAATGAGAGCCAGTTTAATGTTCTACTGGTCAAGGAATACCTGTATGAACTTGGGAAAGTCATGTCAACTCTAGAAACTTAAGAGAGGGGATTAATAATATCTAGTTTACAGGATTGTCAAGAAGGTTAAGTAAGATAATCTATTTAAAGTCTATTAGCACAGTGCCTAGTCCACAGTAAGAGAGAAAATGTTATCTAATATTAATGAATGTATTAAAGGCTAGGAATGGAGTCAGAAGGCGGTCAGCCGTGGGGGGGGTCTCATGGTACAGGAGCTTCTGGGGTCCTGGTCATGTTGTGCTGCTTCTCAGTTGGGTTACTGATTACGTAGGTGTATTCACTATGTAAAAATTCATCCAAGCTATCCACTCCTAGCACGTCCATGCCAATTAGAAAGGAATCACGATCAGAGTCGGTCGCTGGTGACCACATTAGCCACAGACACGCCAGAGGCCAGCTTGGCCCCTGCCTCCCCACCTCTGGACAGAAGCCCAGGGCAAAAGCCCATGGGCTGGTTTTGGGGTCCCTTCCCACCCTTACATTGGCAGGGACACTGCTGTGAGCCTTGTGGCCATGTGTGGGGTAGTGAGCACAGTGTCTGGAGCCAGCCTGCCAGGGACCAGCTCGCTGTTATAGGCACCTGTCCTGGCAGTGAGACGCAGATGAACCATACGTATGTCTGCTGCTGGGATCTTCCCCCTTTTACAGAAGAAAAAACAAGGCTCAGAGAGGACAGGTAACTTTTGAAGCAGAAAGGGTATGATGCATTGCCTCCCCATCCAAAGGGTCACGACCCTGCAGCAAAAGACAGATAACGAAAGAAAAGCACACTCCATTTGTTTAATTGAGTTTTACCTGATGCCAGAACCTTCAGAAATGAAGAACTAAAGGCCCATGAAGATTTGTGCTTTTATGCTCAGGTTCTATGAAAAGTGGGCAGCCATACAGAAATGTGATTGGACAGAAAGGCTGTGGCCCAGTGGCAGTGGGCTGAGGGGAGAAACCTGGGGAGGCTGCTGCCCAGACCCCCCTTGGCCTCTCCGTGCAGCCTTCCTTCCTCCCGGGCGCAGAGCAAGACCCTCTAGAATGAGACCCTTCCAGGAGAAGGCAGAAAGTGCCATTCTAGGTTTTATAGGAGAAGCCTGTTGTGGGAAAGCGGAGTTCTGGTTTCTATGAGTTGCTCTGGGGGAGAAAAAGGAAGGAAGAGGATCAGAGAGACCTTGCCTCTGAGGCCTCTGCAATGCACTCCGTACACCAAGCTGCCATCCTTTGGGGTGTCACGTTCTAAGTCCCAACATGCCCCACGCCAGGTCACACAGCACATTCCGGGCAGAGCTTCCGTTGGAACCAGGGTCTCCTGGAGGATTCAGTACCGCGTCCAGCATGGGGAGAGCAGGAACTCGAGAGTCCTGCGACCCAGAAGTGCACAGAAGCCCTCCACACAACGGTCGCCCCCTGAGAACCCATTTTAAACGCAAAATAATTCTTTAATTTGTCTTGAAAATGCAAAAGCTGTTCCTTTACAGAAAGATGAAACCAGAAGGTTCTTGGAGGATAGGAACACCCACTCCCCGTGCGCACACAGTACATTCCGGTGTGTGGGGGACATAGCTGGCACGGCCGTGGTGAGGAGTAAACACCACACATGTGACACATGGGTGGGGGAACGCGGCTCCACGCTTGGCCGAGGGCCATCTCCCCACACGTTTTAGTCAGTGCCACATTAATGGGCAAGTTTGCATTTGATTTGCTTTACTTCCAAAATTATTTCCAGCAACGGAAAAGGAAGCTGTGAGGAGAGAAACAAACCACCTCCAAGGAGCCCTCGCTTCCAAGTACTCCCAGCCCGCGTGTCACAGTCACTGGAGATCAGACGCAAGTGTCCAGGAAAGGAAATTCTGCTTTAATCACAGCGGCACTCACAACATGTTTGAAGTGTCTAAACCCTGGCGCATTTCAATACTGATTTCCTCCCGTGCCTGCCTACCTCTGCTTTTGTTGTGAGAAAACCTTACCAGACAATCCTCAGGGAGAATGTCCATGGAAGACTTGAAAGGAAGCTGCCTTGAGAAGCCTCCATCCACGTGTTCTGATTCAAAAGCAGCCTTTTACTCGGTTCTTCCTTTAGAATGGACAGATTTGACTTTAACCATGCAGCTAAATATACCTTTTAGGCTACACCCCAGGTTGGAAAGCTTTTAAACCAAAAAGAATAACTTATGTAAAAGATTGCACCAGTCAAGGAAAGTTTAGGGACACACAGAAATCAAGAAATGTAAAATCTGCACCCACAGAAACAAATGCAGCCCTCCCAGCAACACCAGTAAGCCGAGCAGGTTGAAACTTGCACGAGTGAATCAGAAAGGACGCTGTCGACTGCGTTTCTTGGAAGTGAAATAAAAGACCATAACACAGTCTATCTCAAAATCTTTGTAGTGACCTGTGTTACAGTGATAATCATGACTGATATCTGTATGAGATGTCTTAGAAGACATGGAGCTGGCCTAAGGCACGTATTCCTTCACATCCATCCACTGTTTGTACTCTGGAAATGGACCTCCCGCCCCACCCGGCCGCTTGTCCTGGCAGCCTGGCCTCCCTGTCTTCTCCTTCTCTCTCCCCACTTCCTTCTGTGGTCAAGTTAAAACTCTCAGGGGAGCCTGTGCCCAAGAGCAGCACCTTTCCCTGGCCTCTCCCCACCGTCAATATCAGCGTCATCCATTCATCCACAAGCATCATGAGCTGCTGTCCTGGTGCTAAGACAGATGCGGAAGGGAGAGGATTTGGAGGTGCAGAGTAAGGATACAGGGCTCCCCTGCCCCGCACCCCCACCCAGCTGGGATCCCAGGTCCTCAGCATCCTGAATTAGGAAGAGTCTTGAGCTCCACAGTCTTGTTCCTTATCAAAGTCATTTGTTAATTTCTAGAGAACTTGGGTATTAATTTCAGAATGTTCCCATGAAATATAAAAGTCTTACCTGAAATGTTCCAAATTTCAGCACCTTTGAAAAAACCAAGTGGGAGAGGATGTGCTTCCCAGTTGGGACATCAGTTAGCAGACCTCTTGAGGGTGGAGGTGTGCAGTCTGGTTTCCCCTCAGACACGGCACTCCTGCTGCGTCTAAGCTGCTGGCCAGGCCGGGGGGAAGGGGCACAGGGGGCTGGAGGAGGAAAAGGCCTCAGCTCCTGCAGGCCCAGGCTTTCAGTGCAGCAGGGATCTGAGCCAATAATCAGCCAGTGAGAATCCAAGCACCCCCAGCTCACAAGGCATTATCACATCAGCCATCAGGGCCACCTGCACCAGGCCGGAAGGTGGTGGTGGACAGAGCATGCCTGAGCCACGTGTGGAATGTTGAGGCTAAAGTGGAATTGTGGTCCACCCCATACAGAAACCCTAAAGTGTGAAGTTGGGGGCACTGTGTGTGTACATGTTGTGAGAGACTGACTTCTGTAGATGAGGAATCCCGTGTTCGGGATGGGAGTAAGCCAATGGCCATGGCTGTGAAGTTGCTCCCTCTTCTTTAGAACCCTCAGGGCAGGGCTGTGCTCAGGTGTGATGACTGGCAGACCCAGCCCCAGGCTTCTAGTGACATCACCTGCATTTTGTTTTTGAAGTTCTAAAAGTTTCCTCCTGTTGTGTTGTTTTGGTTCCTTATTACTGCAAGATGAACATTAGAATTTGGATAAAACATGGGTTTGAGGGCTGCCTTTCAAAATGAGAGGGAGGGGGCAGTACCTGTGGCTCAGTGAGTAGGGCACCAGCCCCATATACTGGAGGTGGTGGGTTCAAATCCAGCCCCGGCCAAAAAAAAAAGAGAAAGGGAGTGTTTTAGTATGCAGAGGTCTGCTGCTGTCTTTGCCACTGTAATTATGTAAACCCAGCCCTGACTCCAGCCGTGCAGTGCAGGAGGGAGAGTAAAATGAACACACCCAAGAGATGGTTACTGATTCACGAGTGTGGGAGTGGGGGGTGGAGCAGGGCCTGGACAGAGCCCCTGAGGCCATAAGCCCGTGGAGGGGAAAAGGAGACCCCAGACCCCAGACATGTTTTGGACACTTGCACTGTTTATCCAGAATCTTGGGAAACGTCTAGGGGACGGAGGTTCAGTCTGACCTACCCCTACCTAGGAATGTGACCCAGGGGACTTACTAAAGTCTCACAGGTTCAATTTCCTCATCTGTGAAATGAGCAGAATGACACCCTTAAAGAAAGGATGGAGTGAAGGTCTGTGTTTAAGGCACTGAGGACCATGCCCAAGTCGCATTGGGTGCATGGTACATTGGGGTTCCTGGCATCATCGTCATCATCTACCTTATTCTTCAAATGGGCCAAGAAGGTTCATCTTACTCTCTCTGTTATGTTAAAAACCAGAAGCTTCATGAGATATAATCACATCTTCAGGGCCACAGATCTAGTGAAGTGACAGTGAGGAGAGGTGGCCCTATGTGTGGTGGTACTAACTCTGGAGGCGAGGCTATAACAAGGGAAGGCAGAGTGCCCGTTTTGTTTTTTGAGTTGGGGTGTCACAGGCAATGTTTGGGCAGCTGAGGATGCTAGGCTGTAGATCTGAGCTGCTGGAGGCCTACACATGCAGTGTTCATCCAGTGAAAACATGTTGACATCCCATGATATGCCAAGCTGGCACCAGTGTCGGCTGTGCACAGAGGAGTGTGTGACTCTGACATTGAACCAGAATGTTGCAGCCAGCCCAAGGAGGGAGGCAGACGGAGGCTGGGAGAGTATATCGTGGTCTCCTGTGGAAGCCAGAGTGGGATGGGAGGTCTTCACACAGCCATGAGAGGAAGTGTAGCATCTTAAGTTCTACGTAGGGGAACCAGTCACCATTAAGTGTTTGTTGATTGATTTTTAAAAGAACAACAATAACAAAAAAAAAAAAAAAAAAATCCTAAGTATATGCTATTATTCGCAAAGTGGATTCAGACAAAACTCTGAATATTGGAATCCAGTTCTGCCTCAGGTACAATTTATGGCTGTGAAGAATGAGGTTTATCTTAACATACATTTCAGAATGTACATATGGAAATGAGTTTTACCCCCTTCAGAACAGAGCCCTGGGAGGCTGAGCATTCATACCTATAGTTTTGCCATTATCCCAGTCAGTTTGTCAGGCAAAGAATTTTAGTGTTTACAAATCCTGCTAGAAAATTGAACCCATTATATTGCTGCAGTCGTAATTCATTCCCAACCCAACTCCTTCCTCAGGGACCCTGAGAGGTGCCTAGTGTGCACCTTTGGCCCTGTAGAAACTCTTAGAAAGTGAGAAATAGACACACACGGAACCTGGTGCTGCCCACTCTCGGCCCTCGTTCTGAGAATCCAGCTATCAGGGAGGGACACAGCATTAGAATCAATGGGGAGCTTCCGAGGAAAATACGATAGGCATCAAAGGAGCACCTGAGAGTCTAGTGCTTGTGTGCAGAGGTGGGAGGGGACGTCTGCCCAGTGATACCATCCTGGCCCCAGACTCAAATGCAGGGGGTTCAAGGTTAGGGAGGTGGAGGCTGGTAATCCAAAGACAAACTTCTCCTATTTAGGGCAGTTCTCAGCAAAAGACAATACTGGAATTAGAAATCAGGCATGCAGCTGATAACCACATGGCAGGACTTTGACCACAGCTGGGCTTACGCACTCCAGCCTGGGTTTCAAGTGATGCTTCTCTCTCTCCCCACTGATCCCAGGCGGCAGCCTGCAGAACAGGCCTCACCACCCTGCAGGATAGAGAGAAAGGGAGCCACACAGAGGCAAGGCAGTGTGCCTAGAGCAACCCCACTAGCTAGCAAAGCTTGGCCACCTGAACTTTAGCTTCCCTGCTGGGGCTGATAAAGGAAAACAGCAGGGAAATAGAAATGTGGGGAGGAGCTATGGGGGGAGGCCTCCTCCTAGTACCAGATCCAAGGGTTCAGGAAGGATAAAGCAGTATGGTATATTTATACTTTAAAAAAAAAAAAAAAAGACCTAGTGGAGGAGAGATGGCAAGAGGTTTAAAAACAATACAGGTCTGTTGCTTGGCTCTCAATACTTACTGGGCTCTGAGTGGGGAGAAAAGTGGGCAGCGTGCATGGGAAATGTGTGGAGTGGCTCTTAACTCAGGATGCCTGCAAGTGGGAGGGAAGGCAACACATAATTACGCACAATTAGTCAGCTCAGGAAGAGCAGGCAGGAGAGAGCAGTAGTCTAGACAGTAAGTGTGGACAGATAAACGCAAGAAGAAAGGAACTCCCAGTCTCCACACAGATACCTGACGCTCTCAGCTCCTGGCATTTGGCACGGCTGTCCTTCAGGAACAGTCCCCCAGGGGTGGGCTGGCCTCGCTTCCACACTTGAGCAGAGTTGTCCCCTGTATGCAGATTGGGTTTAATTAAGACCAGGTAACATGGCTGCTCCTTTTCCACCTCTCGCTCTCCAGTGGAGCTGAAAGGAGTCAAGCAACTAGGTCAGTCACACTCTGGCCCTGGGGAGGGAGTGATGTCAGCAGGTGCTTCTGAGACGAGAGGGGGATCGGGGAGTCTTGGCCACGCTGCCTGGCCACCATCTCACATCCAGCCTCAGGGACAGTCACGGGGCCACCTGCTCCCCACTGGAGGACGTCCTGCATGGTGAGGAGACAAAACTCAGTGACTGGTTTGGAGGCATGTACCTCTTCAGATTCCTGGAGGACAAAAAGCTGTCTGAGTTTCATTGTGAATTTCACTGATGCAAACTGATGGATTAGAAGAACATTTCATCTCCCTGGAAATAAACACCATTCCTGTAATTACGCATAAACAGACAGCTGACCTGAGCCCACTCCCTTCCTGGGAGGAATGAGTTCTAACCCACACCCTCCCTGGACCCCAGAGCTTGGGAGGGCACCTGGAGCCAGGATGATAAGCCACAGACCTGGTGGTGACTCCCAGGAAACAGGCCTCATCCCCGGAGCCCCCCTCCATTCCCAACCCCCCTCCTCCCTCCTTCATCCTGGGCCATAGTTGTGATCTATTCTTCATATGAAAGTGTGAGTGATTGTAATTTGGTTTCACAATAATACTGAGTACATTGGATATTTTTTTCTTCCATTCTTGAGATACTTTACTAAGTAGGATATGTTCCAGCTCCATCCATGTGAACGTAAAAGAGGTAAAGTCTCCATCTTTTTTAAGTCTGCATAATATTCCTTGGTATACATATACTCCAATTTCCATATACATATACATACAATATGTATACATACAATATTCCTTGGTATACATATACCACAATAATCCATTCATGGGTCGATGGGCACTTGGGCTTCTTCCATGACTTGGCTATTATGAATTGAGCTGCAATGAACAATCTGGTGCAAATATCTTTGTGATTTTTGGTCTTTTGGATATACACCTAGTAGGGGAATTGCAGGATCAAATGGTGGGTCTACTTTTGTATCCCTGAGTATTCTCCATACTTCTTTCCAAAAGGGAAATATTAGCTTGCACTCCCACCAGAAGTGCAGAAGTGTTCCCTTTTCTCCACATCCATGCCAACATCTGTAGTTTTAGGATTTTGTTATGTGAGCCATTCTTACGGGAGTTAGATATCTCAAAGTGGTTTTGATTTGCATTTCTCTGATGATTAAAGATGATGAGCACTTATTTCATGTAGGCCATGTGCCTATCATCTTCAGAGAAGCTTCTGTTCAAGTCCCTTGCCCACAATGAAATGGGATTACTTGTTCTTTTCTTATTGATAAGTTTGAGTTCTCTGTGGATTCTGGTTATCAAACCTTTGTCAGAAGCATAACCTGCAAATATCCTCTCCCATTCTGAGGGCTGCCTGCTTGTTTTATTTACTGTGTTCTTGCTGTGCAGAAGGTTTTTGGTATGATCAAATCCCAGTATTGTATTTTTGGTATTGCTTCAATTGCCCAGGGGGTCCTCCTCATAAAGTGTTCTCCCAGGCCAATTTCTTCAAGTGTTTCTCCTTCTCTCTAAGAATCTTTATAATTTCATGTCCCAAGTTTAAATCTTTTATCCAATGAGAGTCAATTTTTATCAATGGTGAAAGGTGTGGGTTCAGTTTCAGTCTTCTACAAGTTGCCAGCCAATTCTCCCAGCACCATTTGTGAAGTAGGGAATAATTCCCCCAATTTATATTTTTGATAGGCTTATCAAAGATCAAATGATCATAAGTGTCTGGGTTCATCTCTTGGTTCTCAATTCTGTTCCATACAGCTACCTCTCTATTTTTGTGCCAATACCATGCTGTTTTGATCACTATAGATTTATAGTATAGTTTGAAGTCTGGTAGCATGATTCCTCCTGATTTGTTTTTATTTCTGAGTAATGTCTTGGCTATTCAAGGTTTTTTCTGGTTCCATATAAAATGAAGTATTTTTTCCAGATCTTTAAAGTATGACAGTGGTGCTTTGATAGGGATTGCATTAAATTTGTAAATTGCTTTGGGTAATATGGATATTTTAGCAATGTTGATTCTTCCTAGCCATGAGCATGGTATGTTTTTCCATTTGCTAACATCTTCAGCTATTTCTTTTCTCAGAGTTTCATAATTCTCTTTATAGAGATCTTTCACGTCCTTTATTAGGTAAATTCCCAAATATTTCATCTTCTTTGGCACAACAGTAAAGGGAATAGAGTCCTCGACTTTTTTTTTTGGGGGGGGGCTTGAATATTATTGGTATATATAAAAGCTACTGATCTGTGAGTATTGGTTTTGTATTCAGAGACGCTACTGTATTCTTTGATCACTGCTAAGAGTTTTGTGGTTGAGTCTCTGGGGTTTTCCAGGTATAAAATCATATCGTCTGGGAAGAGTGAAAGTTCAATCTCCTCTGACCCTATTTGTATAGCCTTGATCGTCTTCTCTTGCCTTATTGCTATGGCTAAGACTTCCATTACAATGTTAAAAAGCAGTGGAAACAATGGACAACATTGCCTGGTTCTTGATCTGAGTGGAAATGTTTTCAATTTTACACCATTCAATATGATATTGTCTGTGGGTTTGCTGTAGATGGCTGCTATCAGTTTGAGAAAAGTCCCTTTTATACCTATTTTCTTAAGTTTTCTGATCATGAAAGGATGCTGGATATTGTCAAAAGCTTTTTATGCATCTATTGAGAGAATTGTATGGTCTTTGTTTTTTAGTTTGTTTATGTGATGTATTATATGTATAGATTTACGTATATAAGAACCAACCTTGAAACCCTGGGATAAAACCCACTTGGTCATGGTGTATAATTCTTTCAATGTGTTGCTGAATTCTGTTTGCTAGGATCTTATTGAATATTTTTTTATCTAGGTTCATTAAAGATATCGATCTATAGTTTGTTTGTTTTTTTCTTTTTGGGTCTTTTCCTGGTTTGGGGATCAGGGTGATATTTGCTTCATAGAATGTGTTGGGATGTATTCTTTCTTTTTTGATGTTTTGCAAAAGGTTAAGTAATATAGGTACTGGTTCCTCTTTAAAGGTTTGGTAGAATTCTGATGTGAAGCCATCTGGTCCCAGACTCTGTTTTGGGGGGAGGTTTCATATAGTTGATTCTATTTCAGTACTTGATATAGGTCTGTTCATTATCTCCAGTTCTTTCTGATTAAGTCTAGGAAGTTGGCATGCTTCCAAGTATCGGTCAATTTCTTTCAGATTTTCATGTTTCTGAGAATAAAATTTTTATAGTATTCATTAAGGATTTTTTTAATTTCTGAGGTATCTGTTGTTATTTTTGCCTTTGTCATTTCTGATTGATGATATTAGGGACTTTAATTTTCTATATTTGGTTAGGTTGGCCAAAGGTTTACTAATTTTGTTGAATTTTTCAAAAAACCAACTTTTTGATTCATTGATCTTTTAAATAATTCTTTTGTTTTTGATTTTTCTTTAATTTATTCATTTATTTATAACATATTACTCATTTGGACCTTTCCATTTTCCTAGCAATTTTACTTCTAGCAATAAATGCTAAAGGAAGATCTGAACAGATATTCAGACAGCAATTTTTGATACTGAAAAATAAGAAGTACTTTTTTTTTTTTTTTTGCCTTATTTATTTATTTATTTATTTATTTATTTATTATAGATAAAAATATGCACCATAGATGTGGCCCGACCCATTACCCTCCCTCCACCTAAACCTCCCCCCTCCCTTCCCCTTCCTTGGTCCTTTTCTCATAGTCTTGTGGTATAGTTGGGTTATAGCCTTCATGTGAAAGCTATAGTTTAGCTTCATAGTAGGGCTGAGTACATTGGATACTTTTTCTTCCATTCCTGGGATACTTGGCTAAGGAGAATATGTTCTAGCTCCATCCATGTAAACATGAAAGAGGTAAAGTCTCCATCTTTCTTTAAGGCTGCATAGTATTCCATGGTATACATGTACCACAATTTGCTAGTCCATT
>CAUYPK010101659.1:0-17292 GCA_963574355.1 Loris lydekkerianus | reverse complement strand
GCTCATATCCTCGCCCTGCATGGATATCAGCCAGTTCAGACTGAAGACCCAAAAGTGTTCCTGTAAGCACCACTCCTTCCGCCTCCCATTTTCCTTACAGGTAGCCCACGCTGACCCTCAATCCACAGGAAGCAGTCAAAGGGACACCATGCCCACCACCCTGCCTCCTTATAATAGACTAAAAAGACCCAGCTGGGAGAGCCAAACGTAGGGATTCGCCCAGATAAAATGTTCTGCCCAGGAAGAAATGAATGCCCCACTTCTTACCCCTTGGAACTTTTATATTCCCACCCATCTTAATCCATATGCTGACTTCCTTTTTGAACTCACCTCACTTGCACCCAGGTGGATTAAATACCTTATTGCCCAAACACAAAAAAAAAAAAAAAAAAAAAAAAAAAAAGAGAGATTTATTTCCAAATACCATGCACACGGGAGGAAATCACAAGAATGATTTCCCAAAGTCCCAGTGATAGTCAGTGGCTTTTAAAGATGCCTTTTAGAAGGGAGGGGGGATAGAAACTGAAAAGTATAGGTGTAGTTAGTGGCTGGGGGGTGGGGGGGTGGGGGGGGTGGGGGTGTGGGGGGTGGGGTGGGGGGGTGTGGGTAGATGGAGGGGAAACAGAGAGACAGGTCTATTAGCATGTGATAAGGAGTAGCAGCCCCTTAAGGTAGAGGAAAGTGTTCATTTAAAGTTCTTTGATTTTGAATAGCCTTTAATTCAAAATAATCTTTATACCAAGGAATAATATTTTGGGGTGAAATTTTCTTAGCTCCTTCAACAATATCCAGTTGATTGACTGGGACAGCTGATCCTCAGTCCCACCCTGGACCCCACCACTAACCTTAAAGTAGAGGATGAGGAACTGGAAGTTTTGATTGACACTGGTGTGACATTTTCTGTCATTCGATCAGAATTATCTCTACCTCTCACCTCTGATTCTATTCAAGCTAATGGAGTCTCTCGACAACCTATTTCATTATCTCTGAGGTTACTCCTATATCTCTAGGTCCTCTCAACACTGACCATGCTTTTCTAATATCTGATTCTTCAGCAGCAAACATTTTTGGTAGAGACCTGTTATTTAAATTGGATGCTACCTTACAATGTAATGAAAATAGGATCCTTATGTCTCTGCCCTCAGATGAAACTCCAAACTTCTTACTCTCCTTAATGGAAACCAATTCTGTTTTAAATTCCCTTAATGAGGTGGTGCCTGTGGCTCAGTGTGTAGGGTGCCGGCCTCATATACTGAGGGTGGCAGGTTAAAACCCCACCCTAGCCAAACTGTAGCAAAAAATAGTGAAGCGTTGTGGTGGCTGCCCCTAGTCCCAGCTACTTGGGAGGCTGAGGCAAGAGAATCACCTAAGCCCAGGAGTTGGAGGTTGCTGTGAGCTGTGATGGTACAGCACTCTACTGAGGGTGATAAAGTGAGACTCTGTCTCAAAAAAAAATTAATTAATTAATTAATTAAAAAAATAATAAATTCCCTTATTGAGAGTATCCTAGAGAGTGTCCCAGATAGCCTTTGGGCAAAACATGTAAATGAAATCTGAGAACTACTAAGTGCAAAGCCTGTAAGCCTCTCCTCAAAAAACAAGCAAACAAACAAAAAAACCCTTTTCCCTCAGTAGCTGAATACCCCCTCTTATGAGATGCAGAATGGGGAATTACACCTATAACAGACTCCCTTTTACAGCAAAGAGGACTCATTTTTACCACCTCACCCTGTAAAATCCCAATTCTACCAGTAAAAAATGAAGGAAATTTTGATTCAGATGGGATCAAATCTACCATTTTGTATAAGATCTGAGAGCCATAACTCCTCGGTAATCCCCCCATACTCTGTTGTACCTAATCCAGCTACAATCCTTACCTTGATTCCTGCTAATGCAGCTTGGTTTACAATGACTCATTTCTGCTGAGCTTTCTTTTCAATTCCTTGCAGCCTGATTCACAATTTCTGTTTGCATTTACCTTCAGAGAGAGACAATTAACATAGACCTGAATACTCCAAGGATGTTCTCAATCTGCCTCACTATTCTCTCAAATTTTCAAGGATGATTTAATCTTTAAGCATGGGTCCACTCTAGTTCAGTACATTCATGATGTTCTAACTCTGTAATCAAACTAAACAAGGTGCCCTCTTAGACTCTCTCGTTCTTTTAAAAGCTCTGGCTAAGAAAGGCCATAAAGCCTCTTAGTCTAAACTCCAGCGGGTACAGACCACTGTTCCTTAGTAAGGACCCAAAATATCTCAAGGCACTCAAAAACTCACCCCAAAACACCTTGAGTCAATTTTGTCTATCCCCTTCCCCAAAACTAAAAAGTAAGTAGGTAAAATTCTAGGGGCAGCTGGCTACTGCCCCCAATGGATTGCCAACTTTGCCACCCTCACTAAGTCATTATATTCCCTCCTTCCTCACAGTATCCAAGAGCCTATCCTCTGACCTATAGAGGCATTAGACTCCTTTAAAACTCTCAAATTAGCATTATCCACACCTCTTTCTCTGGGCTTACCCAGTTTTCATAAACTTTTTCATTTATACTGCCTTAAAAATAATGGAATTTGGTGCTGTATTTTAGGACAGCCTTTTCCCTCTCAGATCTGTCATACAGTGTATATTTCGGTCAATCAGATCCCTTGGCTGCAAGCATGTCCCCATGCCTACATACAGTAGCAGCAGCTGCCACCCTAATTAACAAAGCCAGCACCCTCACATTAGGTTCGCATATTCATCTACATGTTCCCCATGCTCTCTTACAAGTCCACAAACACAGCATCTCGCTACTAGATGGTGAACCACCTATGAACAATCCTCACTAACCAACCCCTCCACTATTTTACACCATTGCAACATTTGTGTGTGTGTGTGAGGCAGAATCTCAAGCTGTCACCCTGAGTAGAGTACCATGGAGTCATAACTCACAGTAACCTCAGACTCCTGGGCTTAAGCGATTCTCTTACCTCATCCTCCCAAGTAGCTGGGACTACAGGTGCCTGCCACAACCCCTGCCTGTTTTGTTGTTGTTGTTGTTGTTGCAGTTGTCATTGTTGTTTTAGCTGGCCGGGCCAGGTTCAAACCTGGCAGCTTTGGTGTATGTGGCCGGCTCCCTACCCACTGAGCTATGGGTGGTGCCACCATTGCAACATTTTAAATCCAGCTACACTCTTACCTCCCCCTGATGATGGAGATCCCCAGTACATTTCACATGTACTGGGGATCTCCTTACAGCTGTTGATGTGATGTTAAAACCATGAGAAGATTTCTCAGGCATTCCTTTAGACAAACCAGACTTAATTTTCTTTTGTGAAGGCTCTTGCAAATGTGATTTCAAAGATAGTGTCGGGATCATGGAGAAAATTGCCCTTTTCCCTAGGTTGATTCACTGAAAGGTCAACTCACAATTATGGTAGATTAATAAGAGAAAGGTTTATTTCCAAATACCATGTGCACGAGGGGAACCACAGGAATGATGATCCAAAGTCTGAGTGATGTTCAGAGACTTTTATAGGTGCCTTTTGGAAGGGATGGGGAAGAATATAGAAAGTATAGGTGCAGCAAGTGGTTGCTAGGGGGCAGTGTATGTAAATGGGTGGAAACAGATCTATCTGTAGATTAACCTCAGAGACAGGTATACTGCTTCAAATAACTCTGGGACCAGATCTATTAGCATGTAGAAAGGAAGTCAGCAGCCCCTTCTGATTCTCAATCAGGTTCTTCAGATTCTATGTAGACAGAGGAAAAGCCTCCTTCAATGCTTCCTGATCATGAATGGCCTTTATGTCAAAATATTCTTTATACCAACAAGTCATATATTGGGGCAAAATTTCCCTAGCTTCTTCAATAGTATAATAGCTGGGTATGCTATAGTTTCTCCACATTAAATCTTGGAGGCGTACTCCTTGCCTACTATAAAATCAGCACAACCTGCTGAACTTATAGCCCTCACTAGAACTTGCACATTAGCACAAGGAAAAACTGTCACTATTTACACAGACAATAAACATGCCTTCCAAGTCTGCCATGCAGTTGTCATCATTTGGAAAGCTTGTGGGTTCGTTCTTTCGTTCTTTCTTTTTTTTTAATAAATCACAGCTGTGTACATTAATGCGTCTTGTGGTTTCTTAACGTCAGCTGGCACCCGTATTGCCAATGGGCCTATAATTGCTTCCCTGTGACAGCCATTCACCTTCCCTCTGAGGTTACTCTTATTCCTTGTCCAGCCCACACTAAAGAAACAGGTGCTGTATTTCTAGGAAATGATAGAGCAGGCAGAGCTGCAAAAAATGTTGCCAAAATCGTCCCCCTTATCCTTTTTCCATTCAACTTATTACCTTCCCCTTATCTTTATCTGGCATCAATAATCATCAGATTAATACCCCACAGACTTAAAAAGATAAATGGATACATAAAGGTGCTAAACAGTTATCAAATGGATTATATATCGGACTAAATGCACTCACCGTGGCCCCCTTTCCTTTAACTTTTTGTCTTGCACTTATCCCTCACCAAATGGGACCTATGTGCAAATGATAATTAAGGAACTAAAAAATAGTTGGTACTTCCCTGGAATCTACAGAATCTCTGACCAAATTATTTCCCAGTATGCTATTTGTAAATATCACCAAATCTCTGGAGGAGACCAATAATCTCTAGGGAGTCCCTAAAGACACGTGTTGCCATTTATGGCACTCCAAATTGATTTGATAGATTTACCTCCAGCTTTAGGCTTTTCCCACTGCTTAGTTATTATCTGTTTAGTGGGTGGACTGAATGTTACCCAACCAGATGTGCAGTAGTAAAGAAACTGATACTTGAAATTATTCCTTCATTTGGTATATCCTTATGGATTGAATCAGATCAAGAAACATATTTCTCTTCTATTTTTTCTTTTTCTTTCTTTTTTTAAAAATTGAGATAGAATCTCACTTTGTTTCCCTCTGGAGAGTGCTTTGGCATCACAGCTCACAGCAACCTCAAAGGCTTGGGCTCAAGCAATTTTCTTGCCTCAGTCACCCTAGTAGCTGGGACTTCAGGCACCTGCCACAACACCTGGCTTTTTTGTTGTTGTTGTTGCTGTTGTTTGTTTACCACTCCTATACTGGGTTCCAACCTAAAAGCCCCTTCGCACGTGGCCAGTGTCCTAAACACTAAGCTATGGACTCCACCTAAGGAACACTTTTCACAGCAGAAATAAACCATCTGCTTGCAAAGGCTCTGGGGTACTCATTAAAATTATATACCCTGGCTTGGCACCTGTGGCTCAAGTGGCTAAGGCACCAGCCACATACACTTGAGCTGGCGGGTTCGCATTCTGGGCCTGCCAAATAACAATGATGGTCTGCAACCAAAAAAATAGCCGGGCGTTGTGGCAGGCACCTTTGATCCCAGCAGCTTGGGAGGTGGAGGCAGGAGAATTGCTTAAGCCACGGAGTTTGAGGTTGCTGTGAGCTGTGATGCCATGGCACTCTACCAAGGGTGACAGCTTGAGACTCTGTCTCAAAAAAAAAAAAAAAAAAATTACATATTCCAAATCATTCTCAATCCTCATGACAGGTAGAATGTAAAAACCTAGACATAAAGAGAAGTTTGGCAAAATATGTCAACACATTGGACTTACATGCCCAGAAGCACTACCTTTGCCCCTTATAAAAATCCATAACACCTCAAATAGAACACATGGATTAACACCCTTTGAAATAGTGTTTGTCACCCTAAGTCTACTGGCACCCCTAAACCTCCTGGGCTGACTAGAATGTATAGCCATCTGAGTGAACAATTTGATACCATGACTAGCTATATACAGGCACTGATTAATGTACTTGGAGCATGTTATCAACAGGTGAAAAAAGCATGGACTCCAACAACTGATAAGCCTTGCCATCCCTTTCAACCAGGAGGTCATGTATACATCAAATTTTTTAGAAAGAAACATGTACTGTCACCCCACTCGGAAGGCTGTGACAAACTACTCTTAACAGTACCAACACTGTCACAAAAATAAAAACAAAAACCCTCCTGGAATCACTTGAGACACTCCAGAATACACCGAGACAGTTGGAGATCAACCCCTACAGGTGACCCGAAAGTAAGGATTTCCAGGGCCAATCCCCAGGCTTCTGAAGCAGATGACTCCAGGAAGTAGACCGTTATTTCCCAAGATCACAGATCAAGGAACCTCATTTAATCTATATTACTTGCCTTTTAAACTCCCCAATGGTCACTTTTAAACAATTTTTCCTTTAGGCACCCCCCATTTTCAGAAATAACACATTAGAAGCTGAGTGAAAGTTGCCTCAATCTATCTCATTCTCTCTTCTTTTTATCTTCCATTATGGCGCTTCTTGCAAACTCCCTTACTCTTACTAACCCTTACTGGTTTTCCAGCAGGTCAAGCGCAGACCTGGCAACCCTTTGTACCAGTCTTTAAAACCCAGGCCACACTAACTAATCAGTCTGATTGCTGGTTATGCCAACATCTAGATCATGCAAAGGAAACAGAATTTATCTTTGTTTCTGCCAACATGAGTGTCTGGTGGAGCCAATCTGGAAAACAGAAATATAAAAGGATGTGGCATCCATAGCCAGAGAAGAAGCAACACAGTCTTCACCTAATGGTGAGACAAGTAGAGAAAGTTCTGGGGAAACTCAAGAGCTCTCTTTTGTTCAGGTAAAGTCACTAGAAAAGAATTTTTCCCTGTGCATTGGAAATCAAAATGATGTTGGATCTTTGCTAGGTGATATCCTGGAACAATATTATGATCAAACCCTATGGTTTGATTCCACAAATGACATTCTTACACCTCTCACAGAGATTGTTGATGATGCTGACACTAACCTTCATAATGACAAAACTTGTCAAATGACCATAAGTTGTGAACAGCCCACAGGCCAGGCCTGTGCCACTTGGGACAGTTGACTCTCTCTCCTTTGTTAAACTGCCAGGCATTAACAATTACATTGGGATGGACCAAAAGTCTGGATGAACCTAGTTAGGTGACAGCATCAAGCCATATAACTACTAAAACTACGCAAAAAGGCCTTTTATATCAACTATTCCCTAACCTGTTCTGTTCCTACAAACTGACAGGGAACACTGGGTGCAGTGGCTCATGCCTGTAATCTCAGCACTTGGGAGGCGGAGGTTGGTGCATTTCCTGAGCTCATAGGTTGGAGACCAGTGAGACCTAGTCTTTAAAACTAGCCAGGAGTTGACGGCACCTGTAGGTTATTCAGTAGGTCGGTGGCCACATATACTCAGGCTAGCAGGTTCGAAACAGGCCGGGGCTTGCTAAAACAATGACAACTGAAAAGAAAAAAAAAAAAAAAAAATAGCCAGGCATTGTGGCAGGCACCTATAGCCCCAGCCACTTGGGAGGCTGAATCAAGAGAATCAATTAAGCACAAGAATTTGAGGTTGCTGTGAGCTAAGAACCTATAGCACTCTACCCAGGGCAACAGCTTGAGACTCTGTCTCAAAAATAAATAATTAAAAATAAATAAATAAAATTGCCAGGCATTGTTGCGGGCACATGTACACCCAGCTGCTTGGGAGGCTGAGGCAAGAGAATCACTTAAGCCCAGGAGTTTGAGGTTGCTATGAGTTTTGATGCCATGGTACTCTACCAAGGATGACAAAGTGAGACTCTGTCTCAAAAAAAAAAAAACCAAAATTCACAGAGGCACATGACAACTGGATATGTGAAAGTGCCAGTGAGAAGGAGAAGACACAGCAAACTCCACAATGGAAAGTCACGGGTTTTAACTTCACTCTGTCTATAAATACCACTGGTGTTTTTCATCTTCTGTAGTAGTAACATATACAAATAGTTTCCACCTGAATGGTCAGGACACCATACACTTAGTTATCTGACCCCCTCTGTTACCAAGTACTCCACTGTAAATGCCAGTCGAATTACAAACTTGGCCTTTTTTGTTCATAAGGTGGTACTTTATAGACATATAAAACGTGACATTGTATGAAATCCCCTCGTAGGCGGCGCCTGTGGCTCATAGGAGTAGGGTGCCGGCCCCATATGCCAGAGGTGGCGGGTTCAAACCCAGCCCCAGCCAAAAAAAAACTGCCCCCCCAAAAAAGAAATAAATCCCCTTGTATATGTAGGGATCATGGCAAAACCTGCCTTTTTCCTTTGGTTTCTTCATTCCAAGATTAACTCACAATTGTGGTATTTTTTTTTTTTTTAATTTTTTTTTGTATGTGTGTGTTTTTACAATTGTGGTAGACTAATAAGAGAAATGCTGGGTGGTGCCTGTAGCTCAGTGGGTGGGGCACGAGCCACATACACTGAGGCTAGTGGGTTCCAACCCAGCCCAGGCCAGCTAAAACAACAATAGCAAAAAAAAAAAAAAAAAATAGCTGGGCATTATGGCAGGTGCCTGTAGTCCCTGCTACTTGGGAGGCTGAGGTAAGAGAATCATTTCAGCCCAAGTGTTGAAGGTGGCTGTGAACTATGATGCCATAGGGCTCTACCCAGGGAGACAGCTTGAGACTCTGTCTCAAAAAATAAATAAATAAATAAGAAAAAGGTTTAATTCTAAATACTATGTGTATGGGTGGAAGCGCATGAATGTTTTACCCATAGATTTGGTGATGATCAGAGACCTTTATAGGTGCCTTTTGGAAGGGAGGGGGGAGAATGTGGAAAGTATAGGTGCAGCAAGTGGTTTCTGGGTGGAGTGTGTGTAGATAGCTGGAAACAGATTTATCTGTAGCTTAACCTCAGAGACAGGTATCCTCCTTCAAATGTCCTTGGGGCCAGATCTATTAGCATGTAATAAGGAAGTCGGCAGCCCCTTTTGATTCCCAATGAGGTTACTCAGGTTTTATGTGGATATTAAAAAGGCCTCTTCCAATGTTTCCTGATCATGACTGGCCTTTAATTGAAAATATTCTTTATACCAAGTGTTAGGCCTAAGTGGGCCTAGGCTAAAGCAGATAAGTGTCAGGCCTAGGCTATAATGGAAAAATACCAGTTAACTCCTGGCAAATTTCCAGACTGAAAGTTTTCAAAAAAGAAATAAGTCTAGTTCACCCCCAAGATAAATGAGAAAGTACTAATTGTTTTCTTACTTCTAGTTCACTCCCAGTTTTTTGCTTGGCTAACTCCCTGGAAACGAACTAACTATCCTCAGAACGACCTTTAAATACTGAGACAAAGATGTATAAAACTAATATGTCTACGGGGTGTATGACGTATAACTAACTAACTCAAAAAATTCTGCTTCTGTACAATGTTTGCTTGCTATTCTACCCAGATGCACCTGGATAGCCTGTGTGCCAACCAGGATGCAGACCAAGCCTTACAAACCCAAACCCTTTAAACACTCGGGGCTGCTCTCAGAAACACCATGTTGGGACACTGAGGCAGTCGGCAAGCGGCTCTTTAATAAAGGGACTCTGGTATGAGTTCAACTTGTTTGGCAGTGTGGTCTTTGTGGAACTCCTGGGCATAACACAAGGAGTCATATTTGGGGGAAAATTTCCTTAGCTCCTTCATTTCCCTCAACTGCAATTTCTCTACAAGTTTCACACATTTAGAGTTGAGTTGGTACCTGGGGAGAGAGAGGATGGGTTAGTAATCTAGTCATAAGATGTTTGAAAAGAGATACAAGAGCATAATTTAGGATGAGAATGAATAAGCAGAAAAGAACAGATCTGAGCACACTTCCCCACGGCCCATTAAACCAGTCTCTTGTTCTTGGGAATAGGTCAGTCCAATGGAATGGTTTCATTCATTTGGTGAAGTATATTTATCTTGTCCTGTAAGAGATGTAGATTAATCTTTATTTGCCCTGACTGATTTATGTAAACACAACATTTTTCTCTAATAACAGTATAAGCTCTTCCATGTTGAGTAGTCAAAGCATCTATGATGTATTGGTTTTGAATTACAATAGGTGCCAGGCAATTTAGCTCTGGTTGAAGTGTTCCCAATGCTTGAATGGTGATGTTGAGCTCTTGTTCTATCACTATGGAGAGATTCATGACTGCTCTTTCAATTTTGTAATTCCAAATGTTGGGGAGAGGATTTTGGTCATTCAAAAGAACTTTGAATTATTATATAGAAGGGGATTTCTTACAATGGTGTGTTTTGCATGTTCATATGGTACTACCTTATGAACAAAAATAGCCCAAGTTTGTAATTTGACTGGCATTTAAAGTGGAGTACTTGGTAACAGAGGGTGTCAGACAACCAAATCCGTAGTATCTTGACCATTGGGGTGGGAACCATTTGTGCACTTTATTACCTCACATGATAAAAAGAGCAGAGTTATAGACAGAGTCAGGTTAGAACTTGTGACCTTCCAGCCTGGAGTTTACTGTGTCTTCTCCTCTTTACTGGCACTTTCACATATTTGGTTGTCATGTATCTCTGAGCAAAGATAGTTCTTGAATTTTCACAGAAGTTTTTCTATGTTCAGTTGTCTTTCTATCTGGTGAAGCAGTAGGTGTTTTCTTCTTGGGCTGTGGATACTACACGACACGTCTATTTTCCAGATGGTTTCACCAGGCACTCATATTAGCAGAAATAAAAATAAACTCAAGTTCCTTTATATGATCTAGAAGTCGGAATAACCAGCAATCTATCTGAGTAGTTAGTATGGCAGGAGTTTGAAAGACTGTTGTAAAGGGGTGGTGGGACTGTGCCTGAATTGCTGGAAAAACAGCAAGGGCTAGTAAAAGTAAGGCATCCTTTGAAAAAAGAGCTTTAGTGGAAGATAAAAGGGAGAATGGAGTAGATTGAGGCAATTTTCACTCAGCATCTTATGTGTTTTATTTCTAAAAGAGGGGTGTGCTTAAAGGAAGAAGTGATTAAACTGTGACTATTGCGGTTTTTAAAAGGTAAGGAATATAGATATAAAGGAGTTTACTTTTTTTTTGAGACAGAGTCTCACTTTGTTGCTCTTGTCCAAGTTCTATAACGTCACAGCTCACAGCACCTCCAATTCCTGGGTTTAGGGGATTCTCTTCCCTCAGCCTCCGAAGTAGCTGGCACTACAGGCAGGGTTTGAACCCGCCACCGTCGGTATTTGGGGGCCGGCACCCTACCCACTGAGCCACTGGCGCTGTCCAGTTACTGAGTTTTTTGTGTGCATGTTTTTACTTAGAAATGGCCAAGTGTATTGAAAACACCTTCACATGGGCAGCACCTGTGGCTCAAAGAATAGAGTGCCGGCCGCGTATGCCAGAGGTGGTGGGTTCAAACCCAGCCCACTGCAAAAAATAAAAATAAATAAATAAATAAATAAACCTTCACAGCAGAGTCTAACTCCTATTTAAATAATAGGTGCCCAAGCCTCACACAGACCACTCAGTAAACAGAGTTTCATTCCTTTGATGAAAATTTGTTAAACAGTTACTGTCTGGTAAGCACGCTGCCCCTGGAATATTAAGAAGAATAAAGTCCTGATCCCTGCCCTTAATTAAAAAAAAAAAAAAAAAACACCTGCTGTGGGGAAGAAACTATTAGCATAGTTTGAAGCCTCTTCCAGCCTCTTGTTCGGTGGCATTCCTGTCACTCACGGTCAGAGAGGTGGGCTCTTAGGCCCTAACCAATCGGGGATGTGCCAATATGAACTGTCCAATCAGATGCACAGCCAGAAAGAAGGCGGCACTGAGGATTCTGAGCAGCGTTTGTCTCTGGAGCTGGAGCCTCCTCTAGCTGTTCCATCTCCTGGAGATCTCAGGTGTCTCTGCAGCAGCCTCTGTCACCCTGTGACCTGCAGGTACCGGAGATCTGTAGGGAGGACACCGGGACATCCCGGGAGCTGGGAAATGGTGAGTCCAGGAGCCTGGGTGTCCTGAGAGGGGGAGGGGCGTGGTTGGTGCCCGAAGTGGCTGTGGCGGGACCGGGCATTTTCCCTTCAGTTTTAGAGTCTTCAGACTGAAGTTTCCCACTGGCACCTCTTGGCCCAGGGACCCCGCTTGGCAAAAGGAGGAGTGGGGCAGGGAGTGGGGACCCTGTTGCTCCACGCGTTTCTGAAGCTGTTCCTTGCACCACAGCCCAGAGCTCTCTGAGCAGCTGTGTGCCTGCAGCGCCGGCGTCCCTCCCTCAGGTGACAATGGAAGGCTCCTCAGGGAAGAATCCCAACTGAGTGTGTGCGGTTTATTCATGAGAGGGGCTGTAGTCTGGGGTCCCTCAGCCTCTCCATTCTTTTGTTAAACAAACTGAGGTTCCGACGCGGTGGCGCCCTCTGCTGCGGAACCGGAAGTGGCTCGCTTGCCTGTGGTGATTAAACACGCGGTCAGGAGTTGATGCGCAAAAAGACTATTATAAGACAGGCTAGTAATTCCGGAGAACAGCGAGAGTAACTTTTTAAATGCTGTTTTTTCTACATAACAAATTTTCATAATTTATATATAGAATAATTTTTCAAGTATATTAGAAAATATGTTAACAAAACATACGCAAGTTAAATACATATAACAAAAAACTAATCAAAAATCATCATCAATAAAGCATTAAACATGCTATTAACTTGTTCTATAGTGCCTCGTTACTTCCTCATTTTTTTTCCCTCCACGATTATTATCTTTATTCCCTATTTCTGGTTTGGCCTGTTTGACTGACTGACTTTTCCTGTTTTAAAGTGAATTCTCAGTTCCGAAATAGCTAAGAAAGGCTGTGGGGTTGTCTGTGTCTACCTCATTCTCTACTTTTATTTATTTTATTTTCACATCTATGAAATTGATTTAAAATGAAAATAATTTTAAATTTGTTAAGGTTAGTTAAATTGACATGCGGGCTGTGCTGGTTAATTTTGTTTTCGAAATTTGTGAAACATGGCTGAGCATGATGGCTAAGGCCTGTAATCTTAGCACCCTGGGAGGCCGAGGCTGGTGGATTGCCTGAGCTCATGAGTTTTAGACCAGCGTGAGCCAGAGCTACAACTCACGTCCTTAAAAAAAGGGGGTGTGTGTGTTACTGTGGCTCAGTGAGTAGGACGCCAGCGTGAGGGTGGTGGGTTCAAACCCGTCCGGCCAAATTGCAACAACAACAACAACAAAAATAGCCAAGCCTTGTGGCAGTCACCTGTAGTCCCAGCTTGGGACTCCTTCCCCTTGGGAGGCTGAGGCAAGAGAATCACCTAAGCCCAAGAGCTGGAGGTTGCTGTGAGCTGTGATGCCCCAGCACTCTACTGAGGGTGACAAAGTGAGACTGTCTCAAAAACAAAACAAAACCAGGCGTTGTATCCAGCACCTATAGTCCCAGCTACTTTGGAGTCTGAGGCAAGAGAATCACTTAAGCCCAAAAGTTCGAGGTTGCTGTGTGATGCCAGGCACTCTATAGATAGTGACAAAGTGAGACTCTGTCGAAAATAAAATTTAAAAAAATGAAAAAGAAAGTTGTGAAATAGCAGGTCCATATGAATGGTATACATTATATTTTGTAACATATTAAGAGGCTTATAATATATAACATAACTATAGGCTTGGCACCTGTGGCTCATGCAGCTAAGGCATCAGCCACATACACCCGAGCTGGTGGGTTCGAATCCAGCTAGGGCTGCCAAACAACAATGATGGCTGCAACCAAAAAATAGCCGGGTGTTGTGGTGGACACCTGTAGTCCCAGTTACTTGGGAGGCAGAGGTAGGAGACTCGCTTGAGCCCAGGAGTTGGAGGTTGCTGTGAGCTGTAATGCCACAGCACTCTACCCAGGGCGACAGCTTGAGTCTCTCTTTCTCAAGAAAAAAAAAAATAATAATAATAACTATAAAGGTACAGACAAATGATGTTAGATAATTATGACAATTCTTTAGATAGGAAGTATTGGATATTCTGAAAAATCTTGTTTGTTGTTATTTGGACTATGTCTTTTATACATCTTTATTTGTTATTAATGAGTTAGGAACTGTTAGATAAATTGAAGCAGTATATAGATTTTAAAGTTTTTACGTCTATAATTGTGTTTTAATAATCAATAATGGCTGCTTGATTTTTTAGTATAACTTCTCATACTTGTTTTAATTCAATGCTCAGAGTGTTCTTGACTTGAGCAGTTGTATTAAGGGCCTTGTTTCAGATTGAGTCCAATAGCTATTATTGGTATAGCAAAAAATGGCTAAAATGTATTTAGTGAAAAGTTCCGGACCCAAGGATAAAATCATTATGAGAGGCAAGAGGAAAGGAAAGAGGAGATCCAATTCATGCAGTTAACATGGCCTTTATTCCACCTCGATTACAGGTGGGCTGAGATTCCTGACCCGGGAGAAATCTGCACGTGGGCTGTGGTGGAGGTAATCGCAGCAGCTGCCATTTACTTCCTCAGTTAAAGCCACATTTGCCAGCATGATAAACTGAGGTGCGGCCATCTGAGCTTTGGAGAGGTTGTGTGCCTCATATAGGTCGTTAGGTAATGCCATGCCAAGGCTGCTGCTGCCAGTGAACAGCCCTTTTCTGCCAGAAGACTGCTCCATTGCCTGGGTGGCCATAACTGTATTCCACCTTCCTCAGCAAGGTGGGTCGGGCCACCCCGCATCGCAGCTCTTTCTCCCACTACTTTTCTTTGTTGCTGGAGTTGCAGAGGAGGGAAGGTGGAGGGTGGACATGTTGGGTACAGGGAGGCCCGGGAAGGCCCAGGAGTGCGACTGCCCAGGGTGCTCACAACCTAACCCTCGGCTCTCTCCCAGCCGGCTGAGCAGCCATCACCACAGCCTGTGTCTGGGCCCCAGAGCCTTGCTGGTGCTTGACTTTACCTCGTGGGAGCTGCACATGCCAGCGCCTTATTTTAAATAGTATGTCACAATGTGGTGACAGTTCATGACATTTTTAATTCAAAAGTTAAGATCCCCAATTATTCAAGATAGCCATCTTTAGGGTGGGAGCTAACTTTAAAAAACAATAAGGATGAGAGACAGGTGGGAAGGTCACATGGGACCTAAAACCACCAGAACAGCTGTGTCCTCTAGGCTCTAGCCTGGCTGACTCCATCTTCTTCTCACTACATGTGCTTTCAGGAGGTGTGAAAAAGCTTAGTTGCTCAGTGGGTCCTGCATGTAGGGTGACAGAAGAATTTCCTTAGGTCAACATTAGGATACAAAAGTGTAAGGTTATTTTATATTAGAGAGCGGGTGGAAGCCATTAGAAAGAGCAGAGAGCTGGTCATGAGTGAGGAGAAGATAGGAGTGGAAAGACACAAAGCAAAAGACAAAGCCTAGTATCCCAAAGAAAGCCAGGAAGATGCCCAGGCTGAGGTCAGATGGGTGTCTGGATTTAAGCGGAGGGGGAAGTTAATGCAGCTGATTTCACAACGTGTTGTGACCATGAACAGTGTGTCCATTTTTCTTCAGCAAAGGTTGAAGACAAACATTTTTCTAGGTGTTTTCCATCCTTAGTGGTGATTGTTCATATTTCCATGTGGGTCACTCAGGAATCACTGGAGGCATAAAGGAACAAATACTGAAAGACAAAATAGCTCAGAAAATGTAAAGAAAAAGAATTTCCATTTTCTTTTGGTTGGTTTGTTGGGTTTATTAATGGTTTGTGAAAACAGAAATCCATGGAGGTGAGAGAGCTGGAGGCAAGAGAAAGGAAGCTGGCTGAGAGATTTTAGTCTTTCCTGAAAAACCTATGAATTTGTGTGTGTATGTGTGTTTCTATGTACATATCTATATACAGATATGTGTATATACTTTTTGAGAAATGAAAATGGTGTTTTCATATATTCAAAGATGCCGAGTGCCAAGGCTCAGGTCTACCATCCTATCTCTCTGGAAGGCTGAGGTGAGTGGATTGCTCTAGCTCAGGAGTTGGAGATCAGAATGAGCAAGAGCAAGACTCTGTCTCTATTAAGAATATAAAAAGTAGCCAGTGTTGTTGGGGGTGGGGGCTGTAGTCCCAGCTACTTGGGAGGCTGAGGCATGAGGATTGCTTGAGCCGAGGAATTTGAGATTGCTGTGAGCTACAACATTCCGGCACTCTAGTCTGGGCAGTAGAGTGAGACATTGGCTCTAAAATAGGTATTTAAACAATGAAAATACTTATCACTTGTTTTATTTTTGCATCTCCTCTCTCTTTGTAAATTTTAGATTAAAATGAGAGTGGGAATGATTAGGTTACACGGTTTGTGTTTGTGTGGTCAAGTCCGTGTTGTAGATGTGCCTCTCACCTTGGAGGTGTGCCATATACTTTTTTTTTGAGACAGAGCCTCAAGCTGTTGCCCTGGGTAGAGTGCTGTGACATCACAGCTCACAGCAACCTTCAACTCCTGGGCTCAAGTGATTCTCCTGCCTCAGCCTCCCAAGTAGCTGGGACTACAGGTGCCCGCCACAATGCCCCCTCTAGGTTTTGTTGCAGTTGTCACTGCCATTTTAGCTGGCTAGGGCTGGGTTCAAACCCACCACCCTCGGTATATGGGGCCGGCGCCCTACCCACTGAGCCACGGGCACCGCCCTGCCATATAATTTTACATTGTGCCTCTTAGGTGAGAACACACCAATCTCCCTCTCACCTCCCCTCTAATTTTTGTATGATTTCACTCTAAAAACCAATGGTTCTTGCAATTTATAAGAATATGTTGGAGTTGGATTTTGCTTTTATAACCTAGGAATGCAAGGCTCTGGATCCCTTTCAGCCTAATTCCCTCCCGTATATTTTAACACTCTACAGGAGGACTGGTTTCCCCCTACATTTTCCAGAAGTACGGCAGGCTGAGTGTAAATGTTCCTCATTTGTTTCCTCAGCCTAACTCTTCTAGGTGTTGCAGTCAAATCTTAAATTTTCAGTTTCTTTGTCATTTTTCCAAATGCTAACTTTCCATCCAATTTGCATTATTGATAGACTCAAACTCCGCCCAAATAGGGTGAACCTACTTAAAACAATGAACCCCTTACCCTCTCCCACCGCATGACCCACCTAAGAAAGGTGAATGGGTCAACCCCCTATCCTACTTCACCGGATGTTACACCTGGGAAATATAAATGGACCAACCCCCATCCTTACAACAGATGTCTTATTTGCAATCCAGATCCTGAATTCAATTTCTGACATCTCAGCTATTTGTTTGTGCATGGGGTCTTGTACTGTTTCTGCCCCATTGATCCTTGGCGGAGTTGATCTACTCTGATTATTCATATTGCCAGAGTTTTTCTGTTGATTTCGCCTCATGATTGCTTTTTACGGTTGCCTCTGGCCGTCCTCAGAGTTGGGGAGGTGTCTCCCCAAGATTAGACCCCAGCGGGATCACTCTATTGTTGCTGGATCTTTGTAGGGAGTGACCCTGTGTAGTTCCTCTGGGGCTGCTGTAGTTAGGGGATTCTGGT
>CAUYPK010101656.1:0-15845 GCA_963574355.1 Loris lydekkerianus | reverse complement strand
TTCTTTTGATTAATTTTGGTGTTTCTTATTTAAGGAAATGGTGCTTAGGGCTTAGATTCAATCTATACAAGGATGCCAATGGAAGAGAACCTAAACTCTGTAAAAATAATTTAGAAAGGTTTATTCTGAGCCAAGTGTGAGTGACCATGGCCCAGAGCCATTCCCAAGAAGCTGTAGGTAATCAAGTGGTCTCACCAGGGTTGGTTTTTTACATTTCAAGGAGATAGGAATTACATGTAAAGTCATAAATCAATTTATGGAAGGCATAAATGATATGGAAGGCAAAAGATGAGACATCTCGAAGTAGGAAATTGCAGGTTATGGATTTTTAAAGATTCTTTGATTTGCAATTGGTTAAAGAAAGAAAGCTTTGTCTAAAGGCTTGGCATGTTTTAAGTAAAGACAAGGAAGTCTGCTAATCATAGACAAGCTCAAGTGGACTGTCAAGTAAACTGAAGACCTGCAGGTGTGGTTTAAGTTTTTTTTTGCATAACCTTAGAACCATAAATGAGTTACAAAGGACATCTTCAAGGAGAGAAAGGGGTGCGAAAAGGCATGCTTGATCTCCCTTCTCATGGCCTACAACTCAGTTTTGGGGTACTTCTGGGGTTCCCTTTGTCTAAGAAGAGAGTCATTCATTCTACTTGTGGTTGGGCTTAAATTTTTATTTTAATTCACAAAGGAATCATCTACATAATAAACTAGAAAATCACGGAAATCATGCAACCTCCCATGTAAAATGAGATAATAAACATAAACCACACTTAGGTACCTTCCAGCTCCCATATTTCATGTGTCTCTGTCAAAGTTTGGCCCAAATTTCTTCTCTGGAAAGCAGATCTGTCCATTCTCTTCATGGTGGGTGAGCTGGCATGTTTCCCATTCACCACAGTAGTTAACTGGGACTCCATACTCTCTATTTATGACCCTTAAAGGATTTCTTCCTGTTGTGGGGACTTCTCCTTGGTTAATCTCCCATATACAGCTTGCAGCAGCTAGCTTTCATTTATTTTCTCTTCACCCTGTCTTTCCTAGAGAATTGTGTAATCAGTGCTTTCGTGCTGTTAGGCTGACTGAGTTCTAAGATGTTTTATTTTTCTTATTATATCCTATAATGTTGTGGGGCAGCACCTGTGGCTCAAAGGAGTAGGGCACCAGCCCCATATAATGGAGGTGGTGGGTTCAAACCCGGCCCCAGCCAAAAACTGCAAAAAAAAAAATCCTATATAATGTTGCGTGTGGAAATCAATGTGTAGAATATGGTATTGAACGCCAATATTGAAAACATCATTACAAACTAAGGAAGGGGTCCAAGGTGAGAACTAGAGTTAAGGGCCCCAAAATTCTGTAAAGGACCAGCTAAAAGTAATGACAATAATCAGCTACTGTCCCCTCCTTTGCTTGGTAATAATTAGTCACTGCCCCCTTATTTGTTTTTCAATAATTGCTACTCTGCAGCAAATAGCTGGTTGTTGTAAAGATTCTTAACTTTGTAGATAGAATCACCTTTTGGAATCCTAAAGGTAGTTTATGAGATATTGTCCAGGGCCTGGAAGATTGTCTAACTCACTTGCCTGGACTAGCGGCCCATACCAAGAAACCCTCTCCACTGGAATTGTCATCCCAGGATCTGAAGCAACATAAGATGATTTCCACATCCCCATAATCTTGCCCCAAACTTAGCTAATTAGCAAACCTCATTACTTAATCCCCTGCCTGTCAAACTACCCTTAAAAACTCTATTTTCCCAATTCTTGGGGAGGCAGATTTGAAAAATTCCTCCTGTCTCCTCATTCCACTGTGTGGAATAAACTCGTTCTCTGCTGTAGACCTCTGGGTACTGGCTTCCTCTCGGGCAGCTGGCAGATAAACTTGGTCAGATGTCGATGATATTACAAATTAACCTGATTAAAGTTCTAGGCCATTAGAGGGTTGATTTGAATGTTGTTAGTACAGGTCTGTTTTCGACCTGCATATCCTGGTGGTGGAATGAATGAACTGGAGATCCCCAGGCCTGGTTTGAGGCAGGTTACTCAGTGCAGTCTTAGCTTTGCCGCAGTGGAAAATTCAATCAGATGATGTCAGAGAACCATGAGCAAATGGGTTGCTTTTGGAACAGTCTGATCCCAAATGAGCTATTTTCTACCACATTCCTTATATTTTGTAACATGACTTAGCCTTCTAATTTTGTCTTCTAAAAGCTTTAAATAAGATCTAAAGTTCTGTCTGATAAATACATAATTTCAAATATGCAGTAGATGTCCCTATCCACCTTGCCTCAATCCCCAAAGTTGTTGACTCTCCTAAGTTTTTCTCTCAAATTGTCTGGCTTTTTAATTCTTTTTTTTTTCAATTTCAAATTGGTTGTATAAATGGAAATTGAAACCATAGGAAAAGCAACATGGTAGGTCCATATCAGCACACTCTACCACAAGGGGACTGTATGCACAGGCTGGGGAGTTTCCTCTGGCCAAAGTTTAAGTGTTATCTTGAGGGAGATCCCTGCTGGACTACGCTTAGCTCTCTGCACCACCTGGTGCAATATCCACCCCAGAGCTGAAATCACTGGCTGGATCACTTGCCATTGAAATACAATTCTGCTGTTGCATTTGCAGCCTGCCACCTGATAAATGCTAGATTATGAGTCAGAATAATAAACATGGTGGTGTTGTGGTAGGCCAGAGAGCTTCCCATTGTCTAATGTTACATTTGTCTTTTGAGCTGTATTCTCAAAGGAATACAAAATTTGAATGTGTACTTATATACTAACAGTTTCTGGAAATGGTAGTGCCTATCCATTTTCTTTTTAAATAAAGTCTTTCTGTAAATGGCTCACATAACCAGTTATTTGGCTTGAAATGGCCTCCCCATGAAAATGCCTGCTTTAATGTCAAGGCAGGGAATAGTGAAGCTTTGCTGGAGTCCCAGTGTCTAGTAGATATACTATAAATTTAATTTCATGGCAAAGTGAAGTCTATTACAGAAAATCAGAAAGAACTACCTTCTCAGCAAGGCCATCTCTTTTTTTTTTTATTGAGTCCTTTTCGTGTAGCTTTTTCCAGCTTTGTCTGCACCTGCCAATAAAAAAAGGTCTCTTTGTTTGAGGACAATACCGACAAATTAACCAGCAAACATATTTCCAGTGGTGGGTGGGGAGCAAGTTCTGGAAAGGGCCTCAACTGCTACCTATGTTTTATTATACCTATAACCAAGAAGCTCAGTCTTGTTAAGTGATTTTGATTCTACTAAATTTGAACAGTTTTTGTTCTCCTGTTTTAATATATATGTTAGTGAAGCTGGGGCATTTGTGTACATTTTGCTGCTGTGCAGGGATAAGCCCAGGAGGAAAGAAAACGAGGTGCATATTAGAACTGTGGCACCTTGGGGGATCCCAGACGTTGTCAGAGATAGGAGGAAAACTTCCAAGTCATACCTGCAGCATTTAATTGCTATTTACTGCTTTGTTGCTGAGTTATTAAAATATTAACTGAAGACTTTATTTATTTATTGATAGAGTTTCATTTTGTCACCCTCAGTGGAGTGCTGTGGTGTCATAGCTCACAGCAGTCTCAAACTCTTGGGCTCAAGTGATTCTCTTGCCTCAGCCTCCCAAGTAGCTGGCACTACAGGTGCCTGCCACAACACCTGGCTATTTTTTGTTGTTGTTGTCATGTTTTTTTTTTTTTGTTTGTTTGTTTTTTTAGAGATGAGATCTCACTCTGGCTCAGGTTGGTCTCAAACTAGTGAACTCAGGCAATCCACCTGCCTTGGCCTCCCATAGTGCTAGGACTACAGGTGTGAGCCAGCATGCCTTGCTTCTTGGGTACTTTAAAAAATAATTGATGACTTTTAAGTGTCTTATTTGGCCAGCAATCATTATTTCTGTATAGCTAACATACTTTTTTTCCTTGGACATTTACAGAAGAATTATATTCACACATAATGTGAAAATGATGAGCTAGAGCTATTATTATAGAAAGCTTTGAGACAGAGAATTTTGGGGGCATTTCCTTCAGATTTTCTTTCAAAAATTACTGTAGAATACAAATATTAATTTTTCTTTTATATGTGGAGGTGCACTAAATGGTATATTAAAGGAGAATATAAAGAAAACTCACCATCACCACATTTTTTTTTTTTTTTTTTTATAACTAGTCAAATTATTAGGAGTGTCCCTAGGTGTTACTTCATTGAAGTCTGGTGGTTCTGATTAAACCGAGACCAATTTGTTATGAATTCTTAGGAATCAATTCTTTCTCAATACTTATAATGCTGTTGGTACTATCCTTAAGGAACTAAAGACACATTCAGCAGATATTTTAAAATATAGTAATAAGTAGTAATAATAATCAGAAGTCACATTTATTGAATGTTTATCATTGTTAGGCTCAGGTATCTTATGTAACCCTTATAGTAACATTTGTGTGCATTTGGTGATGTCCCTCTTACCAAGAGAAAGCTGATCTTTAGAATGGTTGTGTAACATGCTCAATGTTGTGCAATTAATAATGGTTCCCCAAACTGTCTGACTGTAATGTCTGTACACTAAATTCCTACACTATTCTACTTCCCAGACAAAGATACTCTATGGAATCTAATTACTGAATTTCTTCTGAAAGAAATACGTAAGCATGGCTAAGTCTCATATCTAGAACTAGACTGTAGAACCACAATAATTGATTAGTACCACTTACCAAACAATGGTGTTGGGAATGGAACCTGGATGACCTAAAGTATTAGGTGGTCCTTTACAAAGTAGCATTGTTGGAGCCTGATCCCTATCACCTCGATACCAATATAATGAGAGATTTGGGAGGCCATTGTCTTAGGTGAAATGCATCTGTGTGCATGTGTGTGTGTGTGTGTGTTTGTGTTAGAAATAGACTTTATGGTCACTCATCAAAAATTTTCCCTCAAAAACCTTCCAGTATAACAGAGGTGTATCCATGGCTTTGCATTCTAATAACAGTGGTACGAAGGATTTGCAGATGCAAAACCAGCAGCCATCTCTAACTGTAGAACTTGGAGCTGAGAGGGGTTTCAATAACCATCACCCAAGTTTGGGGATATTGATAGGTATTGTCTGAAAAATTGGGGGAAATTAGGCATTAATGAAGTTAATTTGTTTGTTTTTAACTGCAGAGCTTTTCAGTGTCCTTAATGTTAATATGCAATTGAAGCTTTGTAACAGATCGTAATAAATAGCGTATCCTAAACTTAAACGGCCACCTAGCTAACTTTCTTTGGGAATATTTTTAGGAATTAATGATCCAACACTTTGGGAGGTCTTAACCTATTCCAATAGTTATATCCTATCAGGAGCCATGATAAACTTACTCATCACACCTTCTGTTACCTCGTTTGGTATCCCAAGTACTTTAAACATATGTCAAGTTTGATCAAGAATAGGTAGAAATCATTGTTTATCTTGAGATGAAAAGGAACACATTAGCAGCAAAGGAAATGTCCTTGCCTATTAGAATTTGGCAGTTGGAAATCTAACTTAAGCGCGTAGTTCAATTAATTAGTGGCTAAGCTGCTTTCAACTGGCAGAAAAACAAAATATATCTGAACTTCAAGGGACTTAAATGTAAGGATGTATTATTCTGTACATATTAAAAAGTCGACTGTGGGGTGGCTCTGTTGTTCCGTGAGGACTCTGGATCTTGGCCTGGTTCAGGTCCACCTTCCTTATTGTGACAGTGATGATGTCACACATAGTGTTGCACATGGCTGCAGCTGCTCCAAGCATCACATCCTAAGCCTCTGTCAGAGCTCTGCACTCCATCTTCCATCCACCTCCCCCAGAAGACTTCCCTACAGGTTCTATGGGCTAGAGTGGGTCCCTCGCTATGAGGGAGTCTGAGAAAGTGTCCAACCTCCATCCTAGGATATGGCTCTGTCAGGAAGGAGAAGGGGAAGAAGGGTGGGTGTGTTCTGTATGAATTTTAGGATTTATATTTAACTGCCATTTCTCTGTGTTTATTTGCAAGTTGCCTGTATCTTGGTTAGTGATTTAAAATGAGATTAAAAACTGAAATACTTTATATCAACTCCATAAATACAGAAAATAACAATGTCGTAAAAAGAAAGATTCTCTTCATATACATGAATCTTGTAATTATAGTTAGAGTGGGTTTTTTCATTACCATTCACTAATTTGTTTAAAATCCAAGTTTTGCCATCATGATGATTGACCCTTATTTCAAAGAAAGCTATTGTTTATAGTTTCTAAAAAAGTAAATACCCATCCAGTACTGGCCGTTTAAATGCTTTTTCTTACCTTGCCCAATTCCAGTTTACAATCCTCACGTCCCTTGTGTCTTATTGTTCTACCTGGGATTCTATATTATCCCTGATAACCCAGAAAGCTGTTGCGTTCTTCTGTTCTTCCCCATCATGAGAGATAAGTGGAGGCAGAGAGTATCAGTCAGAGGTTCCACCGCAGATATGACTGCTTTTGTAGACGTTTTTTCCTTGCTTCTTTTTTCTTTAGCAAAGCCTGGAAAGTAACATGGATAGATGTGAAATTTGGGCATCACAAGGTAGAGGACAGCTCCCTGCTTTTCTCTGTTCTCAACTTCATACATTCTTATTGAAACCCCTTGGCATTTAAGCCCCTGTAGAAAAGGCAGTGTGGCAAAGCAAAGGCAGCATAGCCAGGATAGTTTGTGAATTCCATAAGAGGTAGATGCCATGCATGTGGCATGCGTGAAATAGGTGCCAGGGGAGCCTAAGCTGCTTGCGGTGTCATTTGAAAGAGTGAGAATAATCCTTGAAGACCTGCAGCTCATTGTTAACATTTGGGAAGAGGGCGGAAGCACTTTTGACAGAAAGCACATGTAGAATAATGTGATGTTTTGATGTATGAATACAATAAAACTTTATTATAAAAAATCCATTTACTCAGGCAATATTTATTAGATCTATTTGGTGTATACATATATATACATGTATTTGTGCCAAGCACTGAGCTTACATGAAATGCGTCACGGTCTTTTACTCTCCAGGTATACGCCATCTAGAGGAGCATTCAAGTTGTTAGGCACAAATTATAACAGCAGGTGATAAAAACAATTCATGGAGCTAAAATGCATCGAATATCTCCTGTATGTCAGGATTAAGAATGAAAAATAAGCGTTTTAATATCAGGGAGGTTACTGGGAGCTGGATCAGAAATATTTAGGCGGAATGGTAGACAAAAGCAAGACAGTCACTTGTTCGAGAGAAATTGGAAGATTGGTAATAAGAGTTGATTATAAATGAAATTTCAAAGACATGAATTGGAAATAGGATCAGACACATGAAGTAGCAACTAGAAGGTCAAGGGTGAGTTTTTGTCATTCGTTTGCTTGTTCATTTTTAAAAGATTGAGAATATTCATCATGTGATATATAGAATAAAGATAAAATAGTATAGAAAGATTCTAGAGTAGTTTAAGGTAAATTTCTATCAGATTAGATTATTTCTTTTCATGAAGAACACTGTGTTCAGATTTTTATAATAGCTTGGAAAACATAAATGGTACCAATTTAAAACATTTTTATTTAAGAGAAGAATTTTTTTATTTGTACCAAATTTTAACTTTTTGACAGAGAGAAACTTTCTGCTGAGAAGTTTTGATGGGAGTTAAAGATAGTATTCATAGCAGGCATAACAGTGATAATGATGTAGTTAATATTTATTGAGTAATTTCAATGTAGCTTAGGGCTGCTGTCCAACAGTAGAGTCTGTAATATTCTTAACCCTATTTTAGAGGTGAGGAAACTGATGCCCAGGAAGATGAAGCAAATTGACACAGGCGTCAGGGCTTCTCAATGTCAAATACAAGTGTACTAACAGGGAAGTCCAGTTTATTCAAGAAAATCTATTGACTCAAGTAAAAATTTGAAATAGGTAGATTTTTCTTGGCTGCAAAACTAAGCCAGGAACTTGGGTTTTAAGCATTCAGTCTAGTTTTCTTCTATCACTTACATTTTCATCAGACAAGTGGTAATTGCTTAATCAACTGCAATTCGTGTGATCCACATTCATTCTATTTCTGGCTGTAGTTTTCTTGTTCACTTTAGCTCTCACTGGGCCTTAACTAAAGAGTCGTGAAATGATTTCAAGCCAGTACCATCTCTGTCCAGAGAGAGAGAAGGCATCTGTGTTTCTAACAAGGACAGAAAGATAAGGTATTCATTTAAATCTGTATTTTAAAGTATGTTTGCATGTGGGTGCACACACACACTTACCAACACTACTAGAATCCATGGTGAACCACTACTGAAAATATCTTCCCATATATTTAACCTCGTAATTCTTTCCAAGTTCTCTGAGCACACAGCATCCTATGTCCCGGTTGCTCCCAATTCACTTGTATGGTTGCTTTCCAATCCCAGAAAGGAAATATACTGAGGTATTTTGTGGATACCTTTATTACATTATTTCCCATGTACATATCCCTTGGCTCTATTGCTATTTTCAGGTACTGCACATATAATTCAGCAAGCAGATGGCAGAATTGGATAATAAGGTAATGCATGCACTTTTCAAATATGTTTTATGTGTGAATTGCACGAATTCCTTCTTTACCTGGCCCTTCTCACCTTAAGGGTGTGCATATCACTAAGTTGTCCCAGAACTGATAGTAATGGTTAAGGCATAGTTGTTGGTTTTAATTTTAACTTCACTACATATTATCTGGGTGACTTTGGCCAATATATTTAACATTTAATGACGGGTGGCCCATAATTATGCTATCATTTTCCAACACCTGCTCAAATCTTTTGAATTAAAGTTTAAAGACAATACAGTCGATTTTATTAATTTATTATTTTCCCCAATTATTTTTAATGTGTTATATATTAAAATACATTGTAAACAGATGTGAAATTTTCTAGTCTTGCCCAGCTGTCAATTTTAAGTAATAAGTCATTGAGATGACATCTGTCCTGTCAGGATCTTTTGAGAGTATCTGATCTCACTATAAATCCAGTAGAATTAGTATTTTCATAGTAGGGCTGAGTACATTGGGTACTTTTTCTTCCATGAAAGCTATAACCCAGTTACAACTTAAGAATAAGAGGAAGGGAGAAAGGGTGGGAAGGGAGGGGGGAGGGAGGAAGGCAGAGGGAGGGAGGTTGGTGGTGCATCTTACAAGGGTATATGTGAAACTTAGTAAATGTGGAATGTAAATGTCTTAGCACAATAACGAAGAAAATGCCAGGAAGACTATGTTTACCAATGTGATGAAAATGTGTCAAATGGTCTATGAAACTAGTGTATGGTACCCCATGATCACATTAATGTACACAGCTATGATTTAATTAAAAAAAAAAAAAAGAATTAGTATTTTCTCTGGTGTGTGTTTTATGTTTTGTTAAAGTTGACTCTTAAGACTAATTGTATTTTTAATGGATGCTTGAGCTTTGAACCACATTAAATATTTGAAAGAGGAGAAAAGAAAGAAGAGGGCCAAGCAGGCAGGCATGTTTAATATGTCAGAACTATCTTTCCATTTTGGGACAATACAATTACACAGAAAGCAAATAAAGAGAAATAAAGAGAGATGTTAAGAGATAAAGTTCATGTATATGTATTCTCATGTATAACTTTTTTTTTTTTTTTTTTTTTGAGACAGTCTCACTATGTCACCCCAGGTAAAGTGCCCTGGTGTCACAGCTCACAGCAACCTCATACTCTTGGGCTTAAGTTATTCTCTTGCCTCGGCCTCCCAAGTAGCTGGGACTACAGGTGCCTGCCACAATGCCAGGCTATCTTTTTTTTGTTTGTTTTTGTTGTTATTTAGCAGGCCTGGGTGAGGTTCAAACACGCCAGCCCTGTTAGTTGTATGTGGCCAGAGCCCTAACCACTTTAATTGTCTCATGTATATGTAAGGAAATCCCCACTCCTACAATCCCTCCATCCCTTAGGATTCTGCTCCTCACCAAGATTTATCATGATAATCATTTGGACAAGATTCTATTTGTAAAAGAAGTTTAGCCTTTTGGGAAGAAGATAGGAGAAGTGTACAGAGCGTGATCTGATTCAGGTGCTACATCCCTTTAAGACTAAATCGGCAGACAGTAATTACATTTGTGTTGCCTGCTTCAGTAGAAAAGAAGCCACATGCCAAAGCAATATGAATCTTCTTGCTGCAGAGAACCCACATGAAATCCATGGGGATCTGAGCCTAGTGGACTTCCAGGTGGGTACCATGCTGAGAGCCTAGATACCAGGGATCTGCAGACACGGCTTCTGCCACTGAGCTGCTCAGAGGAAGGAGAGAGAAGGCTGGGGGCACCTGTACAAACCTGGGAAGGTCCCTACGACCATATGCTGCAGGCAGCTGTTGAGACTGAGACATAAGTGGACTGAACTGGTCTTCCCCACATCTTCTTACAATGCTGGCATGGAAGAGTCTCCATGTCTCTGGTCAGAGACCACAGTTGGTGCCATTTTGACAGCTGAGCTGTCCCCCTGCCCTCAGGCCAAGTTTGAGTGATTTGACTGTAGCCACCACCAGGCTTGGAAGGAATAAGAAAAGCTGAACTCTTCTAAGGACTGCTGGGACTATATCCATCCCACCATGGATGGCTATGGGCCTACGGACTACCCCACCCAAGTCACCAACACCAACGTAGACCATTTGGTACTACCATCACTACTATCATCACCCACATCACATTAACTGCCCAGGGACCTGAGGACCTATCTGCACACTTGGCTAGTGCTCCAGCTGGTGTCTGAGCCAGACAACAGAGGTTGCTGTACCAAAATTTGCTATCCAGTATCCATTAACTCCAGTGCTATCATAAGCTCCTCTGAAACAAAAAAAACAGGCACACTTGGGTAACTGCTCCACCAATAGGGCCCAAAGACTGGCTCAGTTGGTGTCCAAGAATCCAACAAAACTTCATCACAGCTTCAAATAATAACCATGCCCTGAACCACAAAGGAAACCACAGATACCACCTAGCCTGTGTGCTGCTAAAGAAATGATAATGAAGATCAGGCTACTACAGGCACCCCAAACCCAAACCCAATTGTCCTAACCAACCAACACTATATATACATATTCAGGAAGAAATTCTCATCTACAAAAGCAATTTAAAAAATTGGAAAAAGTGCCTGCTACACAAGATTCTATACAGAAACACAAAAAGGCAAGGATATGACACCACAAAGGTTTTACAACAATTATCCAGGGACAACTCCAATTAAAAAGAACTCATTGAAATGCCAGTTAAGAATTCAAAAGATTGATTTTAAAGAGACTCAATGAGATGCACGAAAAATCTGAAAACCAATACAAAGAAATCAGAAAATCAATTATGGATATGAATGAGAAATTTACCAAGGAGACAAATATCTTTAAAAAAAAAAAAAAAAAAAAAAAAACTTAGAATTTTTTTTTTTAATGACTTAGAAAAGTCATTAAAGAAAATATATAATACATGTGAAACCTTTAATAATACACAAGACCAAGCAGAAGAAAAATGTCTCAAAGTTAAAAGACAGGCCTTTGAAATGTTCCAGTTAGACAAACATAAGGAAAACGGAATAAAAAAGAATGAACAAAGCCTTTGAGACACCTATGTGAAAAGACTACTCTTACAAATTATTAGAATTTTCAAGGGGAAGAGCAATCAAAAAATTAGAAAACCTACTTAAAGAAGTAACCAATCAAAACGGCCACAACCGACAAGAAAGTCAGACATCAGATACAGGAGACCCAGGGAAGCCCTGGCACACGTATCACACATGACATATTCTGATCAGAAATCTTGAAGTCAACATAAAAGAAAGAATATTAAAATTAGCAAGAGGAAGGTGTAGAGTCATCAATAAAGGAAACCCCATCAGATGAACAGTGTCCTTCTCAGCAGAAACCTTTCAGACTGGAAGAGAAAGAGATGATATTTTCAAAGTGTTGGGCAAAAAAAAAAAAAACAAAAAAAAAACCCAAAAAACAAACTGTCAGCCAAATATTTCATATCTTGCCAGAATAAACTTTATAAATGAAGGAGAAGTGCTCGCTTCGGCAGCACATATACTAAAATTGGAACGATACAGAGAAGATTAGCACGGCCCCTGCGCAAGGATGACATGCAAATTCGTGAAGCATTCCATATTTTTTAATAAAAAAAAAAAAAGAAGGAGAAATAAAATCTTTTCCAGACAAGTAAATGCTGATACAATTTTTCATCACATACCAGCCCTTTGGGAAATGCCTAAAGGGATCTTCAACATGGAAATGAAAAGCTGATAATTATCATCTCAAAAACACATGATAACATAAAACTCACTGATCTTATAAAAGAATCACACAATGGAGAAAGAGAAAGGAATCAAGTGGCTACATGGTAGAGACTTTCATTAAAGTGAAATTCATTAAGAGATTTCATTTTTTGTAAAGAGAAAAAGAAAGAAGTAAATAATTTATACAACTGTAAAATACTTCATGATATGACAGAAAAAAAGTTTCACATACCAAAATTAACCTTGAATGTAAATGGGTTAAATGCTTCCCTAAAAAAAATATAGATGGAAGAATGGATCTATCTATCTATCTATCTATCTATCTATCTATCTATCTATCTATATCTATATCTGCAGATATATATAATATTACTCATTTCATTATATATATAATATTACTATATATAATATTGCCTTACCTGTAAAGACATGCTTAGACTTATAGTAAAGAGGTGGAAAAAGTTATTTCTTGCAAATGGAAGACAAAAGTGAGCAAGAGTAAGTATACCTATATAAGATAATATATACTTCAAGTCAAAAATGAAGGGAAAATAACTGGGCATTGTGGTGGGCACCTGTAGTCCCAGCTACTTGGAAGGCTGAGGCAAGAGAATTGTTAAGCCCAAGAGTTTGAGGTTGCTGTGAGCTGTGATGACATGGTACTCTCCTGAGGGTGATAGAGTGAGACTCTATCTAAAAACAAACAAACAAACAAACAAACAAAAAAACCTAATAAGGAGATAAGTTAACCATTTTAAGAGATAACAATTTTAAAAACATACATGCAAACATATCCATATGTGCTCATTATTAGACCTCTTGGATTTCTAACACAAATACCATTACTTGACCTAAAGAAAGAGATACAGCAATACAGTATTAGTGGGGAATTTCAAAACTCTATTGACAGAACTAGACAGATCACTGAAGCAAGAAATCAACAGACATTGACTTAAATTGGACTTTAAACCAAATGGATTTAACAGACATATACAGAACATTACACCCTAGAAGTATAGAATATGTGATCTTTTCACCAGCATATGGAATATTCTCCAATACAGACTACATGTTAGACCACAAAACAAGTCTTAAAAAATCTTTAAAAATCATAATTAATCAAATATCTTTTCAGATTACAGTGGAATAAGACTAGAAATCAACATGAGGAGAAACTTAGAAGACTATGTAAACATGGAAATGAAACAACAGTGCTTCTGGATAATCACTGGGTCAACAGAGAAAGTAAAAATGAAATTAAAAATTTTTTGAGATGAATTAAAATGAAAACACAACATACCAATGTCTGTGGGATATAGCAAAAGCAGTGCTTAGAGAGTAGTTTACAGCATTAAACACATAGAGTGAAAAAGTAGAAAGATCCACAAATTAACAACTGAATGTTACATTTCAAGGATATAGAAAAATAAAAGCAAACAAAACCCAAGGTTAGCAGTAGGAAAAAAAATAACAAAGATCAGAACAGAACTAAATGAAATAGAGACAAAAATAATAAAGCAAAGGATCAAGAAAGCAAAAGTTAGTTCTTCAAAAAGATAAACAAAATTCATAAATCACTAGCAAGATTAAAGAAGAAAAGGGAAGATTCAAATAAACAGAATCAGTAATGAGAAAGGAGATGTTTCAACAGATAGCTCAGAAATACAAAAGACCATCAGAGACTAATATGATCAGCTATATACTGACAAACTAAAAATCCTAGAGGAAAAGTATAAATTCCTGGAAGGAAGCGATCTCCCAAGATTGAACCAAGAAGCAGTAGAACTCTGGACCAGATTAATAATGAGTAGAGGAGTTGAATCAGTAATGCCCTCCTAAAAAATAAACCACACAAGACAAGATGGATTCATAGCCAATGTTTATCAAACATGCAAAGAACTAATACCAATCTTCCTGAAATCATTCAAAAAAAAATTGGGAAGAAGGGAATTCTAGCGAACTCATTATATAAGGTGAATAACGAGTAATAAAATGAGGCAAGGACATGACAATAACAAATGTTAAAATAAAACTTCAGACCAATATCATGATGAGCACACATGTAAAAATACTCAACAAAATACGAGGAAATTGCATCCAAGGGCACATCAAAATAATATGATACCATGATCATGTGAGTTTTATACCAAGGATGCAAAGATGACCCCACATATAAAAATCAATAAATATAATACACTGCATACACAGAATTAAGGACAAAAATCATATGATCATTTAAATAGACAAGAAAAATCATTAGATAGAATTCCTATCTCCTTGTGAAAATCTTCAGCAAACTGGGAATTGAAGGCATGTGCCTCAGATTAAGACAGGCCACGTATGCTAAACTCACAGCCAGTATCATACCTAATGGGGAAGAGTTGAATGCATTTCCCCAAAGAACTAGAACAAGACAACATGATGACTCTCATTCAACAAATTAGTGGAAGTCCTTACCAGAGCAATCAGGCAAGAGGAAAATTAAAAGGCATCCGAATTGGAAAGGAGGATCCAGAGCCAACCAAGCACAGTGGCAACTTGGGCACTATAAGAGGGGACTGCACAGCAGGGACTGGACCCTGGGATGGTACAACACAGCAGTGGCCCTGACTCTGTGAGCTTGAGTCTAACAGCTGCAAGGATAAAGAAGTGACAGTGGCAAGGTGCAGCTGTGATTTGGGCCCTAAGGGCCTAAACGACAGCTGCACTCCAGGAAGGAGGGATGATTCAGCAGTCCAAACTCCAAAGGCCTCATCCATATTTAGGGAGAAGAGACACTTCGGCTATTTGGGCCAGAGTGTGGGGTGATACAGATCAGCCAAAGCTCTGTTTTCCCTGGAGGATGGGGGCATGGGGTATAATCAGCTCAGGCACTTAGGGGCTAGGGCTGCTCTGCTGGGCAAGGCTCTGGGCACCCATGTGGGCTTGGACATGGGTTTGCGACTGCTTTTCTGGGCTAAAAGTCTGGTTTCTTGAAGCCAGATCACCAGGTTGTTTCAGGTAGTGAGGGATGCAACTGGTCAGGAGAACTCCTGTTTGGGGCCAACTTGCCTGGCCGCCAGTGGGCAGGATGCCCTGATGTGGGCTCAGTTGTCAAAGTTGTAGCTACTTGCCTAGAAAAAAGCTCTGACTATCTAAGGGCAGGGCACTGGGTTGGTGGAGGGCAGAAATGGGTGGGGGAGAGCATGGCTTTGCTTGGGGACCCAGGCTCTGAGTAGCTGGGGGTAGGGAGTAGTAGGTGGGAAGGACTGTATCCTAGACAGCTTGTTCCCACAAAGTAGGGAGCTGCATAAGCTCAGGTGGGAACAGTGCACACTCAGGGGTGAAGGGATGAGGTGGGGGAGTTGCATCAGCTCAGCTGGGAACGGTGCACACTCAGGGGTAAAGGGATGAGGTGGGGGAGATGCATCAGCTCAGCTGGGAACAATACACACTCAGGGATGAAGGGATGAGCTGGGGGAGCTGCATCAGCTCAGCTGGGAACGGTGCACACTCAGGGGTGAAGGGATGAGGTGGGGGAGCTGCGTCAGCTCAGCTGGGAACGGTGCACACTCAGGGGTGAAGGGATGAGCTGGGGGAGCTGCGTCAGCTCAGTTGGG
>CAUYPK010101654.1:0-21852 GCA_963574355.1 Loris lydekkerianus | reverse complement strand
ATCATGGGGTACCATACACTGGTTTTATAGACTTTTTGACACATTTTCATCACACTGGTTAACATAGCTTTCCTGGCATTTTCTTAGTTATTGTGTTAAGACATTTACATTCTACATTTACTAAGTTTCACATATACCCTTATAAGATGCACTGCAGGTGTAATCCCACCAATCAGCCTCCCTCTGTCTCCCTCCCCCTCTCTTCTCTCCCTTTCCCCCTTCTTGGGTTATAACTGGGTTATAGCTTTCATGTGCAATTCATAAATTAGTTTCATAGTAGGGCTGAGTACATTGGATACTTTTTCTTCCATTCTTGAGATACTTTACTAAGAAGAATATGTTCCAGCTCCATCCATGGAAACATGAAAGAGGTAAAGTTTCTATCTTTCTTTAAGGCTTTTTTTAAATCAGCACACTGGAGGTTACACTAACCCCTGAACATAGAGTTAGGAAAGCAAAATGAGCAAGAAAGAAAGACTAGATGAAGAGTTGAATGATTCTATGGAAGAATTTAACTGAGGAAAGAATAGGATAATCTTGGAATAAGATTGTGGATACCTTGTTGATATACTAGAATAATATGGTAGTGCTAGACAGCTATTAGAGAATCAAAAATCTCTAATAATATGGTGCAAGTGTTATTGTAAGAAGATGTGAAGCGTAAATTTGGAGAGAAAGTAAATAGACATAGAGTCTCCTGGGAGGATATTTCAGTAACCCAACTGTGATATTCTGCGCTACTATAACAGCAACAATAGCACCAAACATGTATGGTTTTGTTACTTTGAGGCAAGCATTGTTAAGTCTTTCACATGCACTATCTAATGTAAGATGCCAAAGTGAGATATAGCTCAATAGAAGAAAAATTAAAAAGCAGTACTTGCTTGATACTACAGAAGCTAATGCAAACATTAGGCAATCATGACATAAAGTTTTGAGTCTGAGGACTACCAAAATGATAATGCTATTAAGTTTAGAGAACCAGTCAGTTTAGGGAGAAAGATTTGGTGATAACTTTTGGCCAAGTTGAATTTGAAAGAGTTTATCTAAAGAAATATAAAACACCAGACTAGCAATTTCTGAGCTATGTTTCACAGAGGAGGCCAGTTATGCCTGGAAAGTACATGAAAGTTCCAAAGAAATAAAAACAGGGGCAGAGTAACCTAATCAAAGGGCTTGTTCTTAGCCAGGAGATCATCATAGATTGGTGACGTAGAAACAAAGAAACAAATAAAGAAAAAAGTGGAATGGAAGAGAATGATTATGAAAATTAAGAGAAGGGAGAATTTCAAAAAGATTGAGGGGAAGAAGCAAGGAAAGAAACCAACAGTGAAATATTCTGAAGAAAGCTAGAAGTTTGCTTGAAGTCTGGAAAAAACCAAGATTTAGCTATAAAGTCTTAAACTGAAACTCTTTTCTCAGCATTCACTAAGATAATGACAATGAACTTTGAACTTCACTAATTAGCAAATTGGGACTATATCTTCATTGTGTTCAATCAAACAGATAAAATACCTCTAGAAGTTTCAATGTTTTGTATCTTAAATCTTTGGAAAGGGAAATGAGACCTATTTCAGGTTAATGTACAGTAGGACCTCCACAGACAACCATCTTTCTACATTGCCCACCTCCTTAAGTTGACCTAATTTTCATGTGCTGGATCTGCACCCCATGTATGTATCAGCATAGGAGGCCTAATTCCTTATGGTGCCCACCTCCGTATGTTGACCAGTTTGTTATAGTCCTGTAGGTGGTCAACTTACAGAGGTTTGGTAGTAACTAGAAATATGGAATCGACTCCACTGACTGCCACTCCAACTGCAAACCTCATCCCACCACGCTCCACCCTCTCTTTCTTGCTGGGAACTTTCTAAAGTTACTTAGGTTTCCATCCTCCTCTGCCTGGACCTTTTGTTTCATTAGGAAGTTAGTCCCACATGCAGCCTCTGCAGGGGATTTTTCTGATCTATTCATGGTGGCCCTATATACCCTTTCACTGATCACTGTGAAACACAAGGACATGTGATGCCAATCTATACAGAAAGGTATAAGAAGAAGCTGTTGGTACCCTCTGGAAGAGGTTTTCCTAACTAATAAAAAGAAACACAAGGAAGAATCTCACTTTGTCCTTCTGAGACCTGGATGGGATGCCAGGAACTGCTGCAGCTATCTTGTTGCCATGGGAGAATTAGCTTGGGTGGCTAGAACAGGGAGAGAGAAGGAACCTGAGTTCATGACACCATTATTAAGCCATTTATCATGTTATGCCCTTCTCTGGGATTTTCTTTCTCTTCAGTTATTCATTTTCTCTGTTACTTGTAGTGGAATGCAGTACAGTATAAAAATGAGATTACTTCTTGGCATTTTCTCCCTCACTCTTAATTTTCTCTTATTATCTTTTATTCAGCCTTTTGTATTTTATTGCAGTGGAATTCTTTTTGTAGAAAATATAACTACTCCATACTAGTCCAAATTCTAGTTCCTAATTTTGTAATTATCGTTACAGTTGAATTCTTTGCTGATTGGGTTGGCTGGTGGTGAGGTGAGGGGTGGTAAGGTGAATGTGTGAATAAAGGAATGGTCTATTATTTTCCAATTTTCTTCTCCATAGTCATGGAAGAGATTTAAAAGGTACTGTGTGTGTATAGCATTATTTCAGAGGAATTACTGTAAAAAAACCCAATCTCTATGTATGTTTCTTGAGCCTTTGTTTTGGGCTCCCATTTTATGGGTTTATTTTAGGTATGGCACTTTCATTAAGGTGTACAAGTAAAGCCCCAGTGTTCAATATGGCTCCCTAATGAGAAAAAATAAGACTATGTATTGGGAACGAAAATTGTACATTTTTATGTGGAGGTTTATAGAGTATTACTTCTAATTGAAATTTGAAGTTCACCTTTCCAGTTAAGGTGAAAGCAGAAAATCACAATTATGTCCCTCTCTGACATAACATACTTAAGTGGTGAACTGGATTTTGACAGAGGGTCGCACCTACTTGTCAAAAGAAAGAGAGAGCTGGTTTTGTCCCCAAATGTTAAATTTGAATGAAGTCCGGTGTATAAAGAGGGCATCTGTTGATGGTAAGGACTTAAAAATTATTGGAAAACCTTTGCTGAAAATGGAATTTGAGTAAGAAGACTACGAAAGAGCTTGTCTGGGTGATAGATGAGAGAGAGATACCATGTTTACGTTTAGGGACCTAGTTTGCTGATCACTTTTTCCCCAAACTAAGAGCCTGTGTTTGTGCAATTCATGAGATTGCTTCGGAATAGACCTAAAGTATTTATTTCAATTGTTGCAACTATCTTAGATAATATACGTATGGTAATTGAGCTATATAAAACAATAGTATACTCACGAGCACTCAGAAGTCTGCCACGCCAGTGCTATTGGCTTACCTCTGTATTCTCAGTAAAGGTAATATAAAAGGCAAGGGCGAGATAAAAATTAGTTCCTGGGAGGGAGGGGGAGGGAAGGGGACTGGGGCAGATTGGGAAAATTTTAGATATTACAGGAAGAGTTATACATTATGCTTGCAGTTTCAACATTTCATGGATAAGGAATAATTGGGAAAAAACCTAATAAAGCTGAGGGAGGTAGTAATGAAGTTTAAAATTTATTTGATCAAAGGGTTTTTTAACTGTGTGAAGAAAAAAGCAGAACCTGCCATTTGGTAGTTCATCAGAAGCTTCTAGAAGCATTTCAGCGACATAAGACATGTACTCATACATATCAGCTTTGGCAAAGACTTATAATCACACTTCAAACATGTAAATCTCATTAAAGTTTTCAAAGTGGGCATGGATGGAACTATTTCCATTGTTTCACAATTGCAGCTAAAAGTCTAAGGTAAAAATAGCACTTCTAGAAGCTCACCAGCCCATCCCGGGCCTATGAGGATGCTCAGGTCAGCTCTGCCACAGCCTCCTCCCTCCCACCCTCCCCAGAATGACAAGGTGAAAAGAGAGAGGAAATTCCAAGGTGGCTTAATGTGAGGTTAGCTGGGAGGGTGGTTCTGAGAACTTGCCCCAGATGGGAACCACAGAGGAAGCCCTCTCAGAGATCATATGCAGGGAGGAGGAATATCTGCGACTGAGGAAGGCCGGCATCTCATTTCCCGGGTGGACCAGCTTGGGCAGCAGATTTATTGATTTACCTCTTTGTCAAGTTGAGGATAGGAAACGTCAGCAGGGAAACATTCTGAGCTCTCACTGTTTGCCCTGTTTTGTCTGCATTTTCCACCAGTCATTATAGAGACTATGAAATATGGGCAAGGGAACCCTAGCAACAGCATGCACAGGTGTATCTCCAGGGGATTTCCAGTCAGGTCAGAACAGAGACCATCTCCCCATCAGAGACTGTGAAGCAGAGAGACCTCCCCAGTTGCCTCTTACACAGTTGGCTCCTGTTTACCTGAGATAGTACTTAGGCTATTCACGACGAGGGGTGTCATAGCCACAGGAAGAACAAGAACACAGCATCCTCTTAATGAACAGAGGCTTTGTCCTTTTAATCCTCTCCACCCTCCACTCCCTCCAACCCCTGAAGAGCTAAAAAAAAAAAAAAAAAAAAAAAATGGGTGGAAAAACAGTGGAGGAGCAAGACACTACCCCTTCGTTCTCTGAGGATGAGAGGAGGCACACTCTACATCAAATTTGGGGTAAAGGTTGTGAGCCAGCCTAACCCTAACCAGCCATCCTAATACCTGGACTTCATTTGCAAGCCTTGAGGTTAGAATCAAGCCTTGTCCCTGCCTGCCTTTCATCCTAATACCCCTGCTTAAGTTACTTGATAAACAGACTAGGTAAATCTCAGAATAATTTTGACTTTCTACATAAACTATTAAATTAAAAAAAAAATTGCTTAGCTAGAATTTGGTCACTTTCTTCTATATCTTTACAAACATTTCTTTTACTAGACACTCAAAACTTTGGCTTAATGTCAAAATAATTTTCTAAAGATTTTTTTTCCTCATAGTATCAGACTGATTCAACCACAAAGACCGACAGAATCTTTTTTTCCATATAGCCAGTGGGAATTGTCTTCATTCTTAAGTACTGGTTCAAAGACTTTCCTAGTCGTAAGAATTACCTAGAAACTTTGACTATTATTATAAATGTGGCTTTTGGGGGTGCTGTGGACTAAACAGTGTCCCCCTAAATACATATGTTGAAGCCGTGACCCACAATGTCTATTTAGAGTTAGGACCTTTAGGGAGCAGTAAGAATGAAGTCCTAATACTATAGAACTGTTTTCCTTATAAGAGACACCAGATATCTATCTATCTATCTATCTATCTATCTATCTATCTATCTCTCTCTCTCTCTTTCTCTCTCTCTGAACAAAATACATTTTTCTTTAAGCCTAACGGTCTATGTGCTCCTTTGTTAACATGACCCAAGCAGACTAATGGAGAGGCCTTCCTCTGAAGTCCCTCAATTACTAAGTCTGAGATGAGTTCCAAGAGTCTGTGTTGTTTCTGGATTTGTTTGTTTGTTGTTTATTTTTGTTAAGTAACAAAAATGGTTTTTAAGACCTCGTGAATAGAGGAAGCACTACTTTAAGGGATTGTCTTTATGAATATTTCCTTTTGTATCTATTTCTTTCAGAGTTCTTTCCTCTGCTTTTCATAAGTTTTCCTCCATTTCAACAAACATCTTCGGGTCTCTTCCTGTCCCTTACTGTTCTAGGTGGGAGAATACTACAGTGAAAAAAAATAAGATTCCTCCCCTCCAGAATTTGATGTTCTAATGGCAATCAAGGTAATACTGAATGATCATACACATCCATTATTTAATGTCCAATAGTGGCAAGTGCTGTGAAAAAAAGGCAGGCAAGGTGTTAAAGAGGGAAGAGGGTAGCAGAAAGCCTCTTCTTATGAGAAGTCGAGTAAAACCTCCCCAAGAAAGTAAAAACTTGGTCAAGATGCAAATGAAATTACAAAGTCATGTGAAAATATTTGGGAAGGAGCATTTCAGGAAGAGGGAAAGGCATGTGGAAAATAGTCCAATATTTCCTAGGGACATCACAAGGGCCAGGATACCTGGAATGGAGGGGCTGGGGTGGAAGGGAATAGGAATAATTCTGGAGAGGGCTCAAGGGCCAGCTAGGGGTCTGCAGGGACAAGGCCGGAGGCTGAGTGGTGTTGAGCAGTAAGAGGTGTGATCTCATTTATTTCTATGTGGAAAGCCTAGTAGAACAATAGGGAAAACTGAGAAGTCAGGAGGTTACCGTAATTAACAATCAGGGTTAACTCCCTAAACACTGTGTTTCAAAGGACTCACATATGATGTAATCAGAAGCAATAAACAGGTCAAAGAATATCAGGGAATCAGAGGATTTCTTTACCATTACCAAGAGAATATTGTTTATTCCAATATTACAGCTTAACATCAAATTTGTAAAAATTTTTATGCTTATCCTTCCTTAGTAAATGGTGCTAGATTTACAGATTCTTTTCATGCAAGAAGGCACCTCAGATCTTCCAGCTTCACCTTCTGACCCTGCCATCAGGCAACTGGCAAACAACTGATTTGCTTTTTGTAATGTGTTCTAGTAATTATGAGAGCAGATACATGAGCCACATCCCCACCCAATTTCCAATAAACTCCTCCAATATTTTCTAGTCACTTGTTTAGGTGGAGTTAGAGATAATTTCATTTGCATACAATGGGATTGCACCTTTAAAAGATTTATCTGATAACTGGCAGAGCTCAACAACCAACTCAAACACAGAAGTTTCAAATTTCTACCCTTAAAGGGTTCCTATCCTTTTCATAGGACAAAATGACTTCACAAAAGTGTTATTGTGTTTTCGATTGAGGTTTTAAAGTGATTTAATTATAGCCATAGAGGGTTGGGGTTTATGTATCCTTTCGATAAATCTAAAAATATACTTCTGATTTTAATGTTCTCTAAGGAGGTGTTGAGAGTATACTGGCTGCTCTTTCTTTTGGCAAAACCTTGATGCTAGGTACAAATGCTTCCAGTGGTATTTTTGGGCCATTCTATTTTTAACTTGAATCCTTCCCTTTGCTGTGGTTATGGCCCTGAGTTCCTAAATTATAGTCTTTCCTGCAGTTTCAAAAAGCTAATTCATACCACCACGTGCATTAGGAAGGTGGTGTATATAATATTCCACTAAAGGAGACCTTAGGAACATTAAACCCCTACTAGTAACTGGTCACGAATCAGGGTTAGAACTGCCACTAGTCATTTTTCTTCACTGACAAGTTTTCATTATGTGGCTTTCCCTGAACAATTTAGAAATTGATCTGCAGCTGATGGAAGCTGGGATGAATTGGGTGCATACGTGAACCCAAACCAGCAGAGCAAATACTGGAGTCGGACTCTCAAGACGAGGCCAGCAATTTCTCCTCCCTGTCCCCTTTCTCCATGTCCTTTTCCAAAGGAAGCACACAAGGATTTCAGGCTCCTTAAAAGGGACTTCTTGCTTTGGGAACATCCCCTGAGTCTGGAGAGGTCCTGTAAACTTTTCTTTCATCTTTTGTCTACTAATCTCTTGCCTAAATAGGTCAAAGGTTCACATCCCCGAGAAAACAATTTCCTAGTGTGCCTCTACTGATACTAAAGAAAGGGGCTTTTGTTTTCTACAAAACTGTTAATTTGGTTTAAAACGGAGGCCATTGATCAAAACTTGCTCTGTGTAGTTCTGGTATGCTTTAGGTCCCTGGGATCACCTGGTCAATGGGCAGGGTGGGGTCCTGTGACCCCAGGAAACACACAGAAAACAAGATGCTTCCCAAACTTCTCCAGGGGGTCTAGGAAGGTACCTGGACACATTCTGTCCCCAGGGAATTTAAGGATGACAACTGAGACATGGGCTGACAGAGGTCAGCCGAGCAGGCTGTTTTGCCGTTGTTTGTTATGTCAGTAGTGACGGGGAGGATGGATGCAGAGATGAGGGATGAGGGGAGGGTCTGGGCGAGGATGGATGCAGAGATGAGGGATAAGGGGAGGGTCTGGGCTGAAGAAAGAGCCAGACCTCAAAGATAAACCTAGAACAACCATACAAATAGGAGTTTGTTTAAGCTGAAATAAATTACCCCCCCCCCATTTTTGTTCATTCCATACACATTTTGTGAGTCAGTATGTAGCTCATTAATTCCCTGGAACTGGTTAAGACATCCCACTGTGTGTTCCTTCCTAATAACAATAATGATGGCAACAAGAATGTATTGAACAGCTATTGTGGCAAGAAGTGCTGGAGGCTTTTCTTTCTTTTTCTTTTTCTTTTTTCATTCTTTCTTTCTTTCTTTCTTTTTTTTTTTTTAATATAGGAGCTGTACAGCAGGTGGCGAACACAGACTCAGCACAGTCATACTCTTACATTGTGAGATTAGTTCAATTAATTAATACGGGAATTTTGATTCCATGTTTTCTTGACTGAAGAGGGTCATATTCACAAAGACTGGAAGGGATTGAAAGTGCTTCAGGGTACCTCTGTACCACAACAGGAAATCCACAGAGTCCAGCCCTGAGAACAATCCACTGGGTGCTGCCCTGTCTCCTAGGCAGCTGTGCAGACAGCACGTAGCAGTCCCTGTTGGGCCTGGCCTGGAGCCCACACATTTCCAAAACTCTGCACTCCTCAAGACACAAGAGTGGGAGCCTGCCAGTGGCTGCATAGAAAAGAGCTGAGAACAATATGAGAAATGAAGTCCATTGGTGTGAGTTCCCCCACTTTATTAACATTTGAGACTTATACTTGTCGTACCCTGTATCTTTTTGATACAAACTTTTGTGGTTTAATAATGAACCTGCTTAGTACTTTCCATTACAGAGCCCAGAGGCACCTTTCCCACCTGGCTCAAGCAGTGATGTGTTCATAAAGGCAAATGTGGGACTTATCTTTATGTCAATTTTATGTTAAGAAATAAAGGGCTATGGGGGGAAGAAGGGGGAGGCTTTGTCTCCTTGGCCATCAGGAAATAGAGAAGGCTGAGGAAATTAATGAAAAAAGAAAAAAATAAATTGGTCAAAAAGCACATTTTAATTGAGTTTTTGCATATGAAATACCAAAATAGGATATTTTAAAGATTTTTAATGATTATTAATATTTTAGATAGTAAAAGATACTTGAAGCCAAAGGCCATTTTTTTTTTTTGTTTATAATTTCTTCTTTCACCTAAAAATCATGTTAATGATTGACTAATTATACAGCATAACAAAATGACTGACAGTAAAATTCTCAGCAGGAGATTTGGAAGCATCCCCAATACACTCCTTTTTGAGATAATCAAAAAAGAGGTGGAAAATAAGTTGGAAAGGGCCTCTCTGAGGGTAGTAGGGATTGAAAACCCATCAAGGCAAATTCATCTTCCATGAGCACTGTGAAAATGGTGTCAGCCTAAGTGCTTGCTTTCTTCTTCAGCCAGGGTTTGGATAATACGGGTAAGATTTCTACAGAGTAGAACAGCTAGCTATTGGCCTGAGGAATTGTCACCTTCATTGAAGAGCAAGCTGTTCAATAAACATTGCTTGAGAGAATTAGTAAATGAATGGATGAATCCAGAGATGTCTGTACTTGAAAGAAGCCACCTTTCATAAATGTAGAAGCTGATTTCAATCTTAGGAGACGTGACCGTATAGCCTACTCAGGTTGAGAGTTATACCCATCTCTGGTTATTGGAAGTAAATACGCCCATTGGGAGATTTGGAAGCTGAAAAGTTCAATCTGGTTCTCTACTGCTCCTGCAGACTGATATCAGTCACGGTGAAGCCATGTCTTGTGTACCATCCAGCACTGACGACCTCTACTCAGTTGTCCCTTCTGCTCTCTGCACTTTCCCTGTAGTTAGGCTTTAAGGACTTTAGGCATGCTCAAAGAAAATAAAAAAACAAACATTTTGATGTTGTGAACAAAAATGAGTTTCATTTCAATTTTGATACATTTCTGATCAATTCCATATTATAGAAATGGAAAGGATTCCTCCTTGGGACATAAGATTATGAAAGTATTGTTCAGTGACTATTAAAAATCATTTATCTTTTTTTTCTAGCCTAACTTATGTATTTATGTACCAAGTTTCTTAACTGAAAAAGGGTATGGCTGGTTATTTATATCTGAGATAAATAACATCACATTGTTGCTTAAGCTGTATCAGCTCCTGATTTACATCCATTTGGGTTACAACTATGTGGATCAAAACATTCATAAACATTCACAAAGCTAAAAACTACCCAAAACTAGAGCAAATGAAGGGAACACCCCCACTGTCTTGCTTTGGGCAACATTATGCTTTAATTGAAAAAGAGAACAAGTCAGTTTGGTTGAGCATGTTGTCCAAATGCATTTATCAAATAAGATAATGAATCTCAGAGCACTTTGAAAATGTATAAAAATTTTAAAATATATTAAATTTATTAGAAAGTTTCTACTTGGTTTTGAGTCCCTTGGAACTATTGCAATTGTACATATTTAATATCAGATATCTTGCTGGGTTCTGTTTCTAAGTGGTGATTATCTGTTTTGATACTGATTGATGATAATCTGATTATGTGTGCAATACTATAAACATCTAGTTGCAAACATTCTGTCTACACAAGAGCAGGAAATCTTTGGGGCGGAGAGGAAACCCTGCAGAGTTGTGAGTAAAAGTATTAGAATGTAGAAATCAATTCCAGTTTTTCCATCCTTAATCTATCTTCATTTTCCCTTTTGAATAACAAAATAAAACTTCTTTGACTGAAAATAAATCTCCACAAGAGGTATCTGGGAGCCATGTTTAATGTCGATACTGCCTTTCAGTCAAATTTATTTTTTTCTAAAACCATGTGTTAGAAATGTTCACATTTTCCTTACTCTATAAAACACAAAGATGTCTAAAAGTATTGATTTCCTCTTTGTCTTACTGCGATATTAATCACATCTTTGATGGATGCAAATTAACAGAGATTGGACTAAATGAGGCTAATTAGTACAGATAAACCTCAATCTAGAACTTTAATATTTCAGCAAAATTTCTTCCACGGCTTTCTAAAGCCACTTCTTCTTCTGGGCTTGGTTATGAAATAGTTTGTTCAGATCCTTCCTGAATGTCTTCAGTGCCTGGATTAAGTATGAAAATGGAGACGCATATGTTAGAAATATTTTAAAACTATATGTTGATATAATAAATAAATAAAACATATTCTAACTTCCCTACATAAACTAATATGCCTTTGCAATGGGAAAATTTAAAAACAGGCTTAATAATCCTGACTTTATGATAAGAAAATAAGAAGATATTATTTCAACTTATTCTCACTGATCTAAAAGATTGAGGATAGAATGTAACTGTGAAGAAAGTATATAATCTGTGAGCAAATTTTAATCACAAAAGTATAAATCAAATTTTAAATTTAAATAATTTCATTATGACTTTCAAATTTGTTTTTCTAAAATAGTTAAAATATCTAATAAAAATTGAAGTATAAAAATTGTAATTAACTTGTGAACAATTTTTAAGTGAGTATTTAAATAAAGTTAAATTTAATTTTTTTAAAACAATAAAATCTTATTAAATCTTTCATAAAAATAAAACTGTTTACTATTGTAGCCTTCAGTGTTCATCTAGTGGACCACGTAAAACAATTACATTATGCTTCCTTTATGTGACTTAAATATGTAAAAATTTAAGAAATATTGAATTGTTTAATAATGCAAAATATTCCTCAGCCCTTATGTCGAACTATTAGAAGTATAGTGTTAAGTTAATTTTTTTCATAACTATGGACTGAAAAGCAAAAAACAAAAATAAGTACTCAGCATCACCTGAAAAGAATACCTTATCATGGGAGAAGCTAGTGCATTCTTCCTTTCTGAGATGATTTGACAAGTTAATAAATTTTTCTTTTCTCTTCCCTAAGTGCATCTGTAGCTCAAATAGTCCGCTATACTCCAAAGCAATCCCCACCTCCTGTGTCAGCAGCCTGACAACCCACATACCTCACAGGCTTTGGAAGCAATGTAAATTGTTTCTTTCTTTTTTTTTTTTTTTTTTAGTATTAGATCATAGCTGTGTACATTAACATGATCATGGGGCACCATGCACTGGTTTTATAAACAGTTTGACACATTTTCATCACACTGGTTAACATAGCATTCCTGGCATTTTCTTAGTTATTTTGTTAAGACAATCATATTCTGCATTCACTAAGTTTCACATTTGAGGTGATAGGGGAAAGCACTTCTGAGGGCCTGAAGAGAATACTAGCAAGAACAGATGTTTACCTGACAGGTTGCATCATGCCAAGCTAAGTTCAGAAATGCAAGTGATTGAAGCACCCTGATGTCTTTAGTAAGGTTAAGCCTCTTGGGTTTGTCCATACTTGGACCCACAAAAGCACACAGTGCAGGACAGAAACCCAACCGTGCCTGCATCCAAGGTATATAGTGAACATGAGCCTGGTGCTATGGAGAATGTTATGTAGAACCTAAAGGTGAAGCCAACGCAGTAAAAGGCAGAGAAACCTAATGATAAGAGACCAATTCATGATGAAAATGTATGAATTCCAAATCCCGCTGCACCGAGGGCTGACTAAACCCCTCAGATTTTCATTTGGTGAGAAAGTCCATTACTTTTCTTTTCTTAAGCCATTTTCAGATGGGATGCCATCATTTACAACAGGACCAATCATCCCTGGCATAGCTAGAAACTTTTCTTTTTTCAGAGCACTAACCACCAGGAAGTATCTTGGCAGCTTTGACCTCAGTAGGATGTGTATAGGATTAGAGAAAAACAACTGGACTCGTCTTTTAGCCTCAAATTCTGGGTCATGTATGGGGTAGCGTCTTTTTGTCAATGCTATTCAGCTACCCCATCTTTGATTGGTCTTTCTCCCAATGTCAGAGAGGCCACTTTGAACAACTCTAAGTGACTCTAACAAGAGGACCTTGAAGAAGTATGACTATGCAAAGAAGCCTTGAAAGTCCTTTTCAAAAAAGCATCAAAACTGCTCTCCTAACATGTTCATTCATTACATGTGGAATTTGTTAAATGGGATAAATACCTAATTCCATAGCCTACTGTAGAAGACAGGATTGCATTTCTAAAATCTAAACAACTACCCATTAATGCTTAATTCTCATGATTTGAAAATCTTTGCTAATCTCATTTTTCTTTCTGCCTCTAGCCAAATGACTTCTTTTCCTTTATATTTAATCATTAACATAGCATTGATGTTGTTTGTAAGATAATACAACCAAGAAACCCTCCTGTACGCTAATAGCTTAGTTGGAGGCGGCACATTCCTAATGGGTATGCATTCATTTAAAGCTTTCATAGCACAGTAGCAAAGTCAACTTGAAGTAAATCATAAACTTCATTTTAGTCAGTGTATCACATATCAAGATTTTTATAAGTACATGTTGACTTTTTGGTAAAAACCCAAGTCTCTAATCACTCTTCCAAGAAAGAAAAAAGAAAACAAGAAAAGAAAAACTCACAAAAATATGGTGGGTGGAATCCTGGCCTACACTAATAACGTATTTCAAAGAATACCTTCTTTCAGACTACACAAAAATATAGCGCTTACATTTTTACAAACCCACAGTTTATGTAGAAATTATTTTATGTTTAGATATCACTCACCAGTAACTGGTATAGAGCCAGCCTGAGAGCTACATAAACACCAGACTTTACACATTACATAGCTCACACAACATTTTGCTTTAAGCTGGTTAGTTACTTATAAACCTACATGCAGTTTAAGGTCTAACCCAACCCTGACAAATTCCTTGCTCCCACCAATTTTTTTTCCCAAGAAAAGCAACAGAGTGACTTTTTTTACACACCAAAAGAAATAAAAATCGAGCATGTAAAATTCCTATTGTAAACTAGGAATTCCTGTTACTGTTATCGTAAATCACTACCACATGTCAAACAGCAAAATGTTCATTACTCTCCCAATAATAGAGTTGATTAATGAGGCACATTTACAATGCGGAATCTTGGTCTCTGTCATAAGTAGACAAGGTTTAAGAAGTTTAAAAAGTCATGTAGATGGGGAAATAACTTTAACTATCATTCTTCAAAGGCAAAGTAAATATTAGGCATCATGGGGCAGGATTTGGTCATCTAAGGGGTAATAACTTCCAAATGAAACTACTCTTTCTTCTTAAAGAAAAGAATTGGTAGCTGTGTCACAAGACAGAAAGATAGATGTTTCTGGTCCATGGATGTCTCATGATTGCTTAGAATAGGAAATACATTCCAGGGGAATTTGAACTCTTAAAAGTGATTTTTACCACTCTGCCCTAGTTTTCCCAAGTAATTAACTCATGTGATGATGCTATTTACCCAGAAGTATTATCCTAAGAAATCTCCCTTTTCTACTGAATAGGTAGTCTCCAATCAAAAAAAAGAAATCTACTTTAGTGAAGTCACCAAATGGAAAATTAAGTCAGTTGTCATCTACAAGCAACTCTCTCAAAGTGGCAAGCTTCACGTTTCACCCACCAGTGTAAAAGTGAGCTGCTTCTCAGGTTAGCAGACATTTTCAAAATGCATTGAATGTATTTCTTGCTTCTATATTTGTGTTCTACTGCATGGAGGTGGAAGGGATTAAAAAAAGAAGGGGAAGAAAATCGACCTTGGTAGCTAATCAGAAGTCTTTTGTTATGAGTTGCTCTATAGTGACTCAGGGCACCTTCAGTCTGTATGCCTTTGTTCAGACCCTTTATAGCCGGTAGAGCCTGGTCACCCACAGAAACACTGTCACCTGTATATGTACACATTGCAGAATGTAACCCATTTCTTGAATAAGTGCTTCTTCACTTTTATACAGACATGTTTTCTGGGGTACATACCTGTGCATATATGTGCGCACACATATGTTTGCATGTGCCTTTTAATTTCTTACAAGGCAGTGGTAGGTAATAATTAAGAACATTGTAGAATCAATCACATACAAGTTCAAACCCTAGATTCAACACTCATTTGTTGTGTGGATTTGTCAAATTACCTAAATTCTCTTAGCCTTAGTTTCTCTGTATGTAAAATAAGAATTTTTTAAATCAAAAGTTTAATTTATCATGTCAAACAAGAAGTGATACAATTAATCAAAGTATTCACATAAACTAAGGTCAGTTTTGCCATCTTAATGATAGCTTGTTTATGCCAACAATGAAGAAGCCTGGAGAGCAAGTGGTGATGAAATTGCAAAAAGCTTCTCCTACAGCTTGTTGACAATTGAATATTTTTCCTTGCAATAAGTGGTACAAAGCCTAGAAGAAGTGTAGTCATTTGGTGGGAGTGTTTGTACAACATGTGGTCAAGCATTGTTTTGCAAGAGGATTGGCCCGTTTCTGTTGACCAATCTGGGCTGCTTAATCTCAAGCTGGTTGGTTGCAGTAGACATCTACTATTAATGGATTGACAAGGTTTCAAGCTGTGGTGCATAATGAATGTGGATAGAGAGTTGCCTAAATAATTAAGTGAGGTACAGTGTGTGAAATCCTGTTTCACACACAGTTAAAAACCAACACTCCTTCCTCAATTAGTATTAATAAAATTTTTCCAACCAAGAGATATTTCTGGTACACCCAGCTCAGACTCTCAAGCTTTCCCTTTATTGTCCTAGCTGGAATTGGATGAACCAGACCAAAAACCAGGAGCAAACCAAATACTTAGCCACAATGGGAGTCACTAATATTACCCCTAATTTAAGAAGGGAAATATGATCCATTTTGAAATAACTTGAAAATTCGGTACCTAGAATTTAGGTAATTCTCTGCTGGCGGTTCCAGAGAATCAAAGAGCTCGAAGGGAGTTCTGGATCTTGAGGACAGACACTTTCATTTTGCAACCAAGGAAAATAAAATCTGAAGAGAAGCACTTACTTGCTCCCCTAGCTCCACAAGAGTTGGAGCTAGGACTAGAATCCAGGTTCCCTCACAGGATCTGCTTTGCTGCTCCTCTTTGGGTTTATTGCTAGAGGCAAACACTAGCTTTACTGAAAACAGAAAACTAAGCAAAATGGATCTGATAGAACCTGGGCCAACCCTGTCATTGAAAGTCTTAAAACTTTAAGAGTGTAAATCACAAAGCATTACCTAATTAGTAGTTCATAAGGTGTTGTGAGAACAAAAATGAGATAATGCATATGAAAGTAACTCATAAGAAAGAAAGTTTTATGCAATAATGAGGATTAATACTATGCATTTCTCATATAATCAATTCTATCCTTGTTAAACTGAATTGGATACCAATTTGCTGAGAATACCTGGTGTTACGAGGCCTTCATTCTATGGTAAAGGAAATTTTTCATTATTAAGAGGACAGAGGACAGGTAAAGAGCCATGTCTCCGTAGCTGTTAACACAAAGTTAATTACCAATCCCCTCACCTTGCAAGTAATTTCAGGTCTAAGATCTCCCAGTATCTGGAGATGGTTAGGCTTAACCTTTGTTATTAATGAAATAAGTGAAGCCTAGGGTGATAAAGTGATTCTTTTAGAGCAAACAATAAGTCCAGGTCAAAGTTAAAACCCAAAACCTAATGCTGACAGGGGACCTGGTCAGTTATGGGGGGAAAAGTCATAATAGCAACTGAATATTAAAAACTAAAGATAATTCAGAAAAAGAAGATGATCTTGGCATGGCTAAGCATTTTTTTTTTAAATTGCTCTCTAGAATACAATTATAACATTTTTACTGAAAGTCACATTTTATTTTAAAAAGGAGTTTTGCAGTAAAATCTACCTGCATTTCCTCCTATACAGAGAGATAAATCCTTTATTATATATATAACCTGATATCAAGCGTTCATTCTTCCATTCATCTAATTTTAAAAATCTTCATTAGAAATTCAATTTTCTCCCAAGAGCCCTTAAATAAGGAGAAAGAAGTTGTGTTAGGAAGAACCCACTAGTGTCCTCAAGGAAAGAATAAAACTGTGCTTAGTTTCAAGGCCAATTAGTGCAATACCCAAGAAGGGCCCTTCTCCTCTTTTTGAACACAATAACAGATGCTAAAATTTCTGAGTGGTGTGTCAGTGGCCTCAACAGGCTTCCGCATTTTTGAGGTTGGAACTTCACACTGACTTTTGAAAAGCCATCTGTGAGGAACCTGTTCAGTATGGTCAAAGGAAACACAGAAAGGAGGCAGTTGTCCTCCAGGAGTACAGATGACTGAAGTCCAAGGGTAAGGTCACAATGGTATTTTTTATTGTCCTGCAGCGTTTGGGATTCTTGGGCTCTTGATTTGAGCTCACATTTTTAATCACCTTATCATTCCAACATTTTGGGCAAGGTCAAGGACTAAACTGACCTGCAACTTTGAGCAATTAAGTACTACAGATGTTGGGCCATTGGCATTTTGCCATCCTCACAGCCCCCCCTACTGTCCTTTGCATTAAGAAATTCAGTTTCTAGAGGGGTTTATTCCACATTTTTTTTCTTTTTAACAATTCTTGATAGACATTTAATAGTGACATTTTTTAACAGTCCTTGATATGCATTTAATAGTGGCAGTCTGCAAAGGGAAATTAGAAGCTAGGTGCTACAAGTTGAATGAATTATTCTGCATGCATATGGCTAGGTCAATGTGTGTGAAATGAGAAGACAAAGGGACAACCATGTTCATTTTTTTCATCTTTACAATGAGTAGTGAGCACGATACATCAGTACAGCTGGAGTAATTACTGGCAATCATGGAAATGGCCCCAAATGAATTGACAGACTGTTCTTTCTCCTACTTCCCCAGCTGTATACCCAGCTGCATATCCATAGCCCAGGATAAATCCTGTTTATGGGATCGTTAGCTTTTTGATTATGAGACAACTTGTAGAAGCTAATTAAAGGGTACTTGGGGTTTCCATAGCAGTTAGAGCACCTTTAAGATGCCTAACTCATGAAGGAAGGAAGTATTTATGCAATAGAATCCCATCCAATGGCACTGCCACTACCTGAGGAATACAGAAGACCAAGGCAAATTTAAAATACATGGACAATACTCCAATAATACTCTAGTATTATTAATTCCCCACCCAGTTTCTAGGAGAAGTTTAAAAATAAATTAAGTTTAATAATAATAATAAAGATTATATCAATTGATTTACTTAGACTACGTTTAATTCATCAGTTGCTAAATATATTCAAGACAGTGACATACACACATATACTCACTCATGTGTTATGTTAAGATAACAGATGCCACCATTTTCTCATCTACTAATAGATACTGCTTATGACATGTGGGTAGCTAAATAGTATTTAAAGTCATGTGAACTGGTTGATGAAACTCTGACCACTGATACATTCTGTTATTTATTAAAGAAGTTTTGTTAGTTTAACGTTAGTTCTGCATGAACTGTAATTTCATATTTCTGTGCCACCTTTTTTGCTTACATGGAATTGGGACACCCTTAGCCCAATGGCAACCAAGTCTGACCTCTCTTATGCTTTCCATCTGCACTACATTTATCAAACCACGAGGTTTGGAATCTGCAGTCTTTTTATGCAATTTAAGTAAGAGAGTGGAGAGAGGAAAGCTCTAATAAGCCTACCCTTGGGAAAACAAACAGCTTCTAGCACCATCCCAGGGATCTGGGTCGGTGAAAGACCAAAGCCATCCTGACAACCTACCTTTGGACAAGGGCAAATTTTGGGTTGAAAATGGGTCTGCACCTGTTTGTCATATTCTGTGGAATTCTGATTTTCTGAGGTTGTTGTAGTTTGAAATAGGTGCTTTGTATTTCCCCCATGATGCATTGGAATGTTCAGATGGTTCTCTTCTTGGTCCCTGTGGAGGCATCAGAGTTTTGGAATAAACTCTGCCTTAAGTGGATGTGGAAGATTGGAGAATGGGAATGATATTCTATTATCAGAACAACTTAACTGGGATTTTCGTGAATATTTTCCTTACCAAAAATTGTGAAAATTCATGCAACACATGGCTTAGTAATAGGTCAGGATATTGGCAATCAGAACTGCCCTGGGAGTCAGAACTCTTCTTGGAAATACAAAACATATGGCCCCAATAGCAATAATCTAAATTTATTTCCAAATGGTACCACAATGATTGCAAAATATTTGCAATACTAACACCTGAAAATGATAGATAAAAGTAATTGTTTGGGGTGAAAATAATTTACATCGCTTACTATGTTTTAAGCTGTATTTCTTTTTTTGTACATTTGTGTTTGACTCCTTTTTTAAAGCATTTGGACTTAGATATGGAGTATCTATATTCCTTTTATGGTGAAAAGTAATTGTAATTTTCTGTAATTTCTACTTTTCCATGAGCTAACATTCAAGTGTGGTCTTCGTTAAAAAGATGGAAAGAATGTATTATGACATGTGATGTTCTCCCATCAGCTAATTCTAGCATTAGTCCCTGATCATTAGTGTTAATGAGGAGAAACAGAGTGAGAATAATCCAAAGATAGTAGGTAATCCAAAAGGCATGTAAACTTGAGTTAAAATGTTTTGTGTTTATTTTTGGATATGAGTATGTCTGACATTATTGGCATTCTTATTATATCAGCTAGTCTAATTAAATCATATTGCAAAGAAATGGCTCAGAATAAGCAATATATTTCACAGCCTATTTTATTTAGAATGTAATGGGTCAATCTAGGCAATGCACTGTTCTGAAAAATTTTGGTACACAGCTCTTACAATCAGCTTCTCTCTTCTCTGCTTTACATTTCAAGGCCCCATTGCATTACTCCCTACATTTGTTTATTAAATCCTAAATCCCCAACACTAATGGTTCACTCAACTCTGTACCCTGTTGCTAAATATATCCAGCTCATTAATACATGGCCTGTGTTAGACTCACAATTTGATTTGAATGAGATGAGTAAAAATAAATAAAACACACACACTGCTTCTATATCTGGGACCTTATAGTTGAAAGAGCCAGGATTTGGCATTAGAACAGGGAGTCAAAAATCTTAGGTGTAGTGGTCATTATTTCTGTGATGTGCTATACATCAATTCACTTCTTTGGATCTCAGATTCATCAGTAAACAGAGTGGATTGAAACAGGTGAGTGCTTTCCTAAGTTTCCATAGAGTTTCCTTGAACTGAAAGGTAGTTCTTGAGAAAGGAGGTCGAGAATGCCAAGCCTGAACAGGCAGGGATCCAAGTCTTTTCTCCCTGACTCAAAAAAGCAATCATATGTTTACCTGTTGATACATTAGTCACATTGATGGCCCATGTAACTTTGTGTTGGAGCATGGTGGTAAAAAAAAAGGGGGGGGCAGAAAAAGAACATTTGAAGCCTAGATATGCTGCAGTTTTCACATATGAGGAATATAATCTGATTTTTTTTTTCTTTACCTATCCTTTATTTTATAAATTTGGGGACTGATCCAAAAGATTCATAGAATGTAAGAGCTATAGAAACTAGTAGACCTTGATATTGGGGGGGCAAGTAGTTCTCAGAATTTAATATCAGAATTACCTAAGCAACTCTAAGATAAAATCACTGGATTGCCCTTAATAGGATTTTATTTTCTTTTTCAGAATATTGTGGGGGTACAAATGCTTTGGATGCATGGATTGCTTTTGTACTGCTTGAGTCAAAGTTATTAGTATGCCCATCACCCAGATAGTGTATGTCGTACCCATTAGGGATGATTTCACCCACTCCCTCTTCCTCCCTTCTATCTGCTTGATTTCTGTTGAGTTTTACTTCCAGCATTAGTGTGATCTGTTAGTTCCAATGTAACAGTGTAATGTTTGTTTTTCCATTCTTTCAATACTTCACTTCGTCTCCAGTTCCAAACAGATTGTTCCAAAATGTATTAATTCATTTTTATGGCTGTGTAATACTCCAGGATATACATATATCACATGTTATTAATTCATTCATGAATTGAGGCATACTTGGGTTGATTCTACATTTCCAAGATTGTGAATTATGCTATATTGAACATTCTAGTGCACATGTTTTTCTGATAAAATGACTTTTTTTCCTTTGGGTAAATACCCAGTAGTGGGATAGCTGATTTCGTCTTTGAGGAGTCTCTATACTATTTTCCCTAGAGACTTTACTAGTTTGCAGTCCCATCAACAGTGTATAAATGCCCCTTCTTTCTGTGTGTGCCACATCTATCATTTTGGGATATTTTGATAAAAGCCATTCTCACTGGGGTTAGGTGCTATCTCCTTGTGGATTTGATTTACATTGCTCTGATGATTAGTGACATTGAACATTTTTCATATGTTTATTTGCTCCTAGCTATATTTTTTTGAAAAGCTTCTTTTTTTTGTCTTTTCCTCACTTTTTAATGGAATAATCTGATTTTTTTCTTGCTGACTTAGTTGAGTTCTTTGCAGATTCTTGTTCAGATGTATAGCATGAGAATATTTTCTCCCACTCTGTAGGTTGTCTATTTGCACTGTTGATTGTTTCCTTAGATGCACAGAGGAACAAGTCCTTTACCAGTCATAAAACTATGTTATAAGGCTATAGTAACTAAAACCATATGGCACTGGCACAAAAATAGAAACATGGACCAAAGGAACAGAACAGAAAACCCAAGTTATAAAACCCTCCACATATTGTCATCTGATCTTTGACAACATAGACTAAAATAAACACTTGGAAAAAGAATTCCTACTCAATAAGTGTGCAGGAAAAATTGGATGGCTATATGTAAAAGACTGAAGCAGGATCTATATCTTTTATCACTCACTAACTAAAATTAATTAGACTGCAGACTTAAATCTAAGACATGATACCAAAAGATTTTAGAAGCAACTGCCAAAAAGGGAGGCATCTGTTTATTTTTACAGGAGAAGTGCTACTTTTATGCCAACAGATCTGAGATCGTGCAAAACAAGATCAAAACACTCCAAGAAGATCTAGAAAAGAGAAGAAAAGAAATTCTAGAAAATC